>ML810627.1:0-15178 GCA_009831015.1 Picea engelmannii | reverse complement strand
GAGAGCTTCTTGTGGGAATATATTTTGGAGTATTGATGGAGAGCTTCTTGTGAGAGCTTCTTGAGCATTTTTGGTGTGGAACACTTGAGGATATTGAAGATCTATAGGTGACTGAGGTAACCAAGGATATCTAAGCCAAAATTTTGAGGAAAGTGAAGAAAAGAAGGCCAAAATGCAAGGAAGGATAAATTCTTTTGATGGTGCTTTCTAAGGTATGTTATTTACTGGTCATCTCACCATTTTCGATATAACTTTGTTGATATAATGATTCAGATCCTAAAATTGCTATGCAAGTGAGAAACCATAGCCAAGTATATGTGGTTAAAAATTCAACTTGTGGGTCGTTGTAGTTTGGGAGTTACACTCCGTGGAAAATAGGGTTTGTGGCTAGTCCTGAAACTAGTCAAAATCAGGTGTTTCAGGTAAAAACGTCATAATTTCTTCATAACAGATCCAAATTCAGTGAGACCAATTGTGTTGGTTAGATTACAGTCTGTAGTATGCTCTGTAACAGTTTCAGATCTATTCATCAAATATTTTGTGTGGGGCACGCTCTACAAGGTCGCTCTCTAGAATAAGCCAGAATTCAGCAAGGTATGTCATTTTTGCTATAACTCTTTTTCTGAGAGGTTCCAAGTAGTGCCACTTGGAGGAATTGCATAAAACACATTGAAGAACATTATGTATCAATTTCAGATCTTTATTCAGTACAGGTACAAAGTTATGATTATTTCAATTTAGGGTTGTTGACTAATCCAAAACTAGTCATGGTTAAGACAAGCAATTGATGAGTTGGCACATACATGAGGTCTATAGTTGATGATGTTGGTACATATTGATGAGTAGTTGACACATGATTGGTATATACTTGGTATATGGTTGGATGCACTTGTTTATGGTACAGGTTGATTACAGGTTGTTTGGCACAGGTTGGTGCATGGTTGATGCCCTTGTTTATGGTACAGATTGATATCTATTGAGGATTTTTGCCTCATCTCAGTTGGTGCTGAGAATGCAAGCTGAGTCTTTCATATAGAGCTGGTGATCTTGTAGAGTTGTACTCTATTCAGTTGTTGCTGATAAACCCCAAGGATTGTAGTCTGTAATAAAAAGAAAATTGTACATATATCTTGTGTTCTTTGTGTTCATTGTAGTGATGACTTGTTGATAATACATTGTTGATATATGTTGTTGATATGTGCTCACATCTAACTGGTTATAAATGACAACAATGGATAATAATAAAAATGTTGAATGCTAATTGATGAGTTTTTGTGCAAGAGGGAAGTTTTGGGAAAAAGATCCCCACACTCATTCACCCCCTCTCTAAGTGAGGTAGGTGTGTCCAACAAAATCCTGACATCGGCAGTTGGCATGGAGATACCTTTGAAACAGCTCTAAAGGATTAGCTAAAACCGACAACCCCAAATTACTTAAAAGCACTGCCAGTACTAACAGCTTGGGGGATCTGGATAGCCATAAATAATACCATTTTTCGAGATGCACTACAATCTCCACTAAGGGTGGCCACATTATCCTTAAGTATTGCAGAACATTTAAAATTTAAACACCCCTCAGGACGGGGCACAAACCGAACTTCTCAGGAGGAACAGATCAATAAAGAGAGACCCTGGACATATTTTGATGGTGTGACCTCGGGTGATCAACTCCACTGTGAGGGGGGTGGCTGCTTATACCTTTCGGAACGACACTTCTTCCTCCTCCGAGCAGGGTTGAGGCCTGGCTCTAATAATTATGCCGGACTACAAGCCTTAAAACTCCTTCTACAATTCGCGACAGAAAAAGGAGTAACCAATCTACAAGCCTTTGGGGACTCTTTGACTATTATACAGTGGGCTACACAAACACAACTTTGTCACATATCTAGGCTCAGACCCTTTCTGGCAGATATATTGAGGACCATTCCTACTTTTGACACTTTCTCTTTCTCTCTCACATTTACAGGGAAAGGAATGCCATGGTTGATAGGCTTTCCAAAGAAGCATCGCACCTAGCTTTCAGAAGCTGGCATATCACAGAACATACTGAGGCTGGAAGTTTTGAGTTCCATAGGTCGTTCCAGGAAGAGCAAGCATAAATGGCATACAGATGGCAGCCAATTTTGAGAACATAAGCATGAATACTATGTTGATAACAGAATTACCATTTTTGAAACTCACTATTTTTTGAATATTCAGCTTGGGTTGGGGCGGATGCCCACGCATAATATGTAATATTTTGTATTGAAGTTTGTATACTTTCTAAAATGAAGATTCAGAGAATTGTATATATATTCATGCTAGCCATACAACAAATATATATCTGCGAATGTAATTTTATACCCCCTTTTTAATAAAATTACGACTTTTAAAAAAAGGATAAACTACAAACATTAAAACATTAGTTGGAATAGTCAACTTATTTTATAGCCTAAAATAAAACATTAGACCCTCACTAAAGAGTAAGAGCTTAAGCATAATGATTTTTTAAATATTTTATTTTTATTTATTATTTTAATACTTTGTACTTCTATGTGAATGAAATGTCAATTAACTAAAGTACAAAGCTTAAAAGTTAAAATAACCTATCTAAATTACAAAAACTTTGAAACCTTTGTTTCATGTTTTTTGGATTTATTATTTTTTTATTATTTGCAATATTTGATTTTTGTAATTTTTGTTTATGTAAGTCAAATGTAAAATTAAACTGAGTTAGTGTGAATAAGATAAACTACAAACTTTAAAAACTTTAAAAGAAAGTTTAAATAAAGCAAATTCAAAATTAAGTATTACAAAACCCTAAGATTATTTGTAATTAACCTTTTATTTCATTTAAAATATATTATCAATAAATAATTTGAGAAAATAAAAGTTAAACCTACAAAATAAAAGAAAAAGAAAAGATAAAAATTATATACAAATTTTGTATAAAATATAATTGTATAAAAAAAATAGAGTTTGAATATATAAGAAAGAAATACAACCTCACAATGCTCCACAATGCTCCAAGCATACATCTCTTCCTCGCAATTTTTCCTCCTCTTCATTTGTTGTCTGCTGCTCACTCCCTGCTATCAACAGCTTCATCAACCTCTTTAGAAAAAAAAAAAATAGAGTATGAATATATGAAAAAGAAAAACAATCTCACAATGCTCCAATCACAATGCTCCAATCATACATCTCTCCCTCACAATTTTTCCTCCTCTTCATTTGTTGTCTGCTGCTCGTTTTATATCTTTAGATGAGAACGTTTTATATCTTATATCTTTAGATGAGCAGTTTCAATCAGTTAATAGTTAGGGTAGGGTCGTTAACAGGTTAAAGCGAACCGATTTGAACAGCCTCCATTTAATAAAATTTGTAAAGAAAAATCTCGTTATTCCATTTCATACTATCACTCCGTGCTCTACGCATTTGGTATATCTAAACTCTTGAATACATGTTTATACGTGGACTGCCACTATATATTTTTTCAACTGCTATATAGACTGAGGTGTTTCGGAGATATCCTTTTAGCAAAATGGAGTTCAATACATGATTCATGTCTTCTCATCCTTTCTACCAGCTTCTTGCCTAATGAAGATTGGGAAAGAAGTAGCAACCTTGTGAAGCAATGAAGTGAAATGAATTGCAAGCCTAGAATGCAAGGTCTCAAACGACCCTTCTTGGCGATGCCTGAGCCATAAGGTCGGTCGAATTTCAACTGGTACTTTTTCCCAGTCATATACAATCCTCCGTACAAGTTTAGAATTGCCAAGTTACAGACCCTCTGCAACGTTTACTTTGAAAGGATCTGTTTGCGCTCCAAATAGGTTGTCTCGATACCTGGACGTTCCCAACGTCGTAGTTAAATGAGGGAAACAGGCTCCGAAGCATAATGACTGCTTCCTTGGTTCTCAACTACAAAAGAAGAAAAGGCAAAACATGTTCTAATTTCGTAGGACATCTTTCTCTCCATATAGCTTTACATTTCCTTTGAGCTTTCATGGACACGAACTTCCCCTGGTGTTTGCCTCGAGTTCTATAACTCCTCCCACAGGTTCGAACGCATAGAAATGGACTGAGAGTAACTGCACTGTTCATCTAACCAGTATGGAGGCTAGCAAGAGGACTGACTATTATTCACGAGATTGGGGTTTGCCACCAGTTAGCTTTGCACCAGTAATGGATCGTAACTAGTCTAAGCAGCTAGTAATTCATCCAAAAGACTCGATATTAACCACGTTCCATTGGGCTCGTATCCTTCGATAGTAAAATGTAGAATATTCTTCTAAACGTCCAGCAAAGCCAGTAACAATGAGAAGATATGCGCTCTTGGCTTTCCCGAAACGTAATTACCACATGCAGCCAAGAAAATTATGTACACTCTTTACTTCTTCTCGGCCTCTTGATCCATTTGAGTCCTCATTGGGTGACGTAGATTTTCTTTTCTTATTGGTATCCCAAATAATACATGGAAATCGATTCTCGACTCCAATACGTTTTATTTAGATTTTGTTAAGGACTTGGATTCTTAACATTAAAGTAAGTTTGCCTTTTTGTTTGGTGTTGGATAATGAGAAAAAAAAAAAAAAAAAAACATATTTCAAAAAGAAGTTTGGCATAATCTATATGATATAAAAAAATATTGGAGAGAGATATGTTTTGAAAAGTGGGTGATCTAAACATATAAAAAAATATTGGAGAGAGATATGTTTTGAAAAGTGGGTGATCTAAACATATAGAGGTAGTGTGTTGACATCATAGGATAACTTTACAATATAGATGGGAAATAAAGTGATTGGAATTTTACAATATAGATTGGAAATAAAGTGAAGGTCAACCTTTTGGTTTTAAAAAAAAAATTGAAATGAACATGTTTATATAATAAAAATGTATTTTATTTTTAGGTATGAAATAAGTTCAAGATATGGTATAATAACTTTTTGGATAAAATCATAAGATTGTTTTAGGAAAATGGCCTATGTAATTATGTAAATATATGAAAGATGTATGTTGAGTAGAATATGATAAGAGTTAGGAATACGAGTGAGAAAAATAAGCTATATGAGTGATAGGTCAAGAGTTACTATAATTTCGTTGAGTGCATTGCACCAATTTTAATGAAAGTGGGCGAGACTTTGCGTAAGCGATTTGAAATAAGGGGAGCCTCGCAATGTTTTTTCAGCTAGAAGCTGGTGACCAAAATGGTCATCCACAAGGGGTAATACTTGTAAACCCTCCCAAGAAAAAGCGTTCAAAGATTTCTAGGAAATGGTAATTAAGTGTGCGCAGTCAGAGAAACATAATGAATTGTTGGATAGCCCTGATGTGGGGAAGATTGTCGAGGAAATCTAGTCGGGCAATTTACCTGCAAATGAGAGCCTAGGAGAAAAAGTGGTTGATGAAATACTTGGTGTTGACAACTCAGTAGGGGGTAACAAAAGGATTAGTAAACTGAACAGGAAAATCAAGGAGATGGCGATCATAAATGAGTACATTAAAAGTGAAAATGTGACGTTGAAGGATTCCGGTGTCAGATTTCAAGAGTATATTTCTCGGTTGAAAAAGGAAAACAAGAAGTCACTGAGAAGGCCTGACGATGCTATAGACAAACAAAGAAACTTTGTCTGCGGAATCAGAGACTCAAGACTAAGCTTGAAGGGCTTCAGCCAGGGACTTCTAAACTCAATGTATTTGCTAAGGCGTCTATCCAACCTAACACAAGACATGTTGTGTCGACCCGAGTATTAACAATTTTGGGAAGTATATTTTGGAGAAGAATGAAGGACCAATTTTACATGAGGACAAGCAACTCCTTAAGCATGGGTGAGATGTAGGATCCTTGTTTCGATGCATTTGGTACAGTTTGTAATATCTTGTTTTGACTATTTACCTTTCCATCTACCCATCCTATTACCTCATACTGACATATATATCTTGTCATTTTGTCTTCAAAGTGTATTTTGACTCAAAGGTAATTATTTTATCCTAAATATTGTATTTTCCTTATTTAATGAAAAATATATATTTAATTGCTCAAAGTTGACGAGGTTACTGGAATGTTCTTGTAGCATGTTGAACAGGTACTGTAACTGCCTCAATGGTTAGGATACTTGCAAAACTTCATAGTTGATTTGAAGACGTCAATTTTGTGGAGAAATGCATACACATGGACACCTACTATCTAAATTGGCCAAAACTCCAGCAACAAGAATGGTATTCCTGGTCAACACTTTAACCAATTCTTGTAGAGTGCAAGTGTATTGTGATTTCATGCCTTTGGTCATGCAATCCTAACGAAATGACCACTTATGTAATCTTGTATGTTCGTTGATTTGTCTGAAGTTGATATTGTAATATCTTGGCTATCTTTAGTAGATTGTATACATGATTGGATGTCTAAAAACTGTTAGTTCTGATTTAAATGTAATTATATAAATATCGAAGGAATTTCTACCTGAAGATACATATTAATAGTAGCGATAAGAAGGAAGCAAGACCAAACTCTGTTCAAATACCTGCACTATGTTTTATCATGAAATATAAGGTAAGATTATGCGTGTTTATCTTCTGAGTATCTGAGTTTGTAGGTGCATAGTGGGCATACTTTTGAGGGAAGGCAGGCCCCCCTTCATCTCAGAAGTAGCTCCCTAGTTAGTTTTATTCTAGCATTAGAATTAAGTGTGATTTCATTGCTGGTATAATTTCAAAGTTCGATATAATTTCAGAGTTCGATTCCTGTAGCAAGTGTGGCATAATTATGTAGCAAGGTTAATTAATTGATGTTACAATTTTATTCATGTTGTGTGGTTTAACTAATGCTTGTTGGAACATGAATTTCATGCTTGTTTGTCTGCCAATTTGAATGGTGATTCTCTAAAAAAAGAATTGTCAGAGATGCAACTTATGCAATTAATGGTTATTGATTCTCCACTTGTTGACAACTGTTCATGATAGACATATTGTCTGCATGTATTAGATTTTTAATTATATTGTTTATGCTTGTTTAATTGAGGGTTGTCATTCTCACTGATAGAGTGAATCCAATGGAGTACTATTGATCCAAAAAGGATCTAGAGAAGGTTAAGAACAACTCAGAATGTGCAAAAGCAACTCAAAACGCTCAGAATGGCTTCAATAGATAGTAAAAGGGAAAAAAATTCAAAGTTACCGAAACTCAGTTAAAATGGCATGGTCACGAAGAGCATGTCACAATATTTCTAACGACGCAAATGGCTCATCAAACGGAGTTACAGATCAAAAGATATAAGCAGTCAAAGCTTAGGTCAAACTTGGTCAAAAAGTCAAGGTGACAGGTGTCACCATTGCAAGGGTGACATGTGGAACATTCGTATAGTTGTTGTGGCACAGTGATGAGTTGGCATGGAATGACGTGGCAAGGTCGTACATGTTGATGGCAGACATGTGGGCGAATTAAGTTGTGACAAGTGGCATTTTATTGAGCAAATGTTATGGTGCCATGTGGCCCAGTCATGGGTTGTCACGTGGCACCCCTCCAGTGGTTGGTATGTGTAAAATTTATATGACTCCACAAGAGTCGAACTCCTGACCTCCTTAGCCCAAAGGCCTTACAATTTCGCACCAACCAATACACCACTATATAGTTCTTGTTTTTAATGTGGTGCAAATTTTATTTAAGTTTAATGTTTCATGTGGGCGCCAAAGGAAAGGGGCTAGGCCTTCAGCCCAACCCTTGGTTATATGTTAAGCCACATGAACACACTCCAATGAATGGAAACTTCCACCAACTATATAACACATGTTCCGCTAGTTTAGTAAAATCGTTCACCATTCTAGTGGTCGCCCGCCAGATTTGGTAGGGTGCGCCAAAATCTTGTTGTAACCATTGTATAAAAGGGGATTTTCATGAGATTCGACTCTGAAACCTCCGCCAACTAAACCTTAACTTAGCCTCCGCTAACCACTCCACCAATGGACTTACTTATTACATAATCGTCTACGTATTGTATAAAAAGGGGTGTTTGTCGGTGCATTCGACACGGGGGAAGAGAGGAGAAACGAGTGTGCCCGTACGGAATTTGTACGATTTTGGCACGCTTTTCAAGATTTCTCATTCATTTATTGTAGAGGCAGTGGAATGGTAACTGAGGTAGGGGTGTCTCTTAGGCCTGAAAGTGTCAGACTCGGATCGAGGCATGGAGACAGTCATTTTTAGGTAAAACGACACCACAAACAAAGTGGTGGTGTTAGTTTTTTGATCTGAGCGAAGCTTATGTAGCTTAACTCTAGAATGAGGTATACTTATGTATTTTGCCCAATTCTTTTGTGGAGTTAATAAAAAGACCTACCCATTTGAGAGCAGGACCCAGAGACGTAGTCCACCAGGGACGAACTCTGTTATCAAGTTCTTTGTGTTCATATTGCATGCTTATGTCTCTTTCCTTTTGAGTTTTTCCTTCTTTATGGTGTACTTTAGTTTATGCACATTTAATACAATTATTTAATAAGTCACCTGACGAAAAGATCTCGGATCATGTTGGTATCAGAGCAGTCGTCTTTGACTTGAATTGTTGAGTATGAATTCTTACTAGGGCCAAGCATAAGTAGGGTGAAGGAACTCTTAAGACATTCAATCCTGAAGTTGGTCGTGCATCCTGAAGGAAGAAGATGGCAGAAGAGGACAAGCGTGATGAACAGGAGAAAAACTTTCACATGATCTTTTATCGCATGTCAGAAATGGTCGAACGAATGTATGGAGATTACAAGAAGAGGATGAAGAAGAAAGGGAAGAAAAGGGAAGCACCACCAGATGATGATGCTTCGATAAACCAAGGGGTTGGAGGAGACCCTCCTGAGCTTCCATCTTCACCTTCAAGTTCTAGTTCTTCTTCCTCTAAGAATTCTCATCATTCTCAGCATTCTAACCATAAAGCCTCTTTTAAGAAACCATTATTAAAGCTTGATGTAAAGTTTGTGTTACCAATGTTTAATGGAGATGTTAATCCTAAAAAACTAGATAATTGGATCCGACATGTTGAAGTATATTGTCGTGTTCAACATATTGATGAAGAGAAAGTTAAATTGCAATTGGCTTCTCTTTGGTTGGAAGGCACTGCTCTCGTATGGTGGGAGAGCAAGTTACAGGACATAAGTAAGTGTCGTAATCTTCTTTCCTCATGGTCAGAATTTAAATCAGGGACAAGGAAACAGTTCTATCCATTAGGGTATTTAAATAAAGCAATGATGGAATGGAAAACCTTAAGGCAGAGTAAAGGTCAGACTGTACAAAGTTTCACAAAAGAATTTAGGAAGAAAGCTCTAGCATTGAACATTCCTTTGGATTATTATGAAACTTTAATGAAGTATATTAGCGCACTTCATAGTTATATTCGTCATACTTTGCTCTTGTTTAACCCCACTAGTCTTGATGAAGTTTGTGTGCAAGCCAGTCACCTTGAGAATAGGGGGAAACATGTTCAAGAAGATCCCATGAAGAAACCTTCCAATTTCCCACAAAAGACTTTCAATAAGTTCAAAAGGAAGGACAATAAGACCGCTACAGTGATAAGAGAAGGAGGAAAACCATCTTGCACTCATTGCAAGAAAAGCGTTCACGATGAAGAACATTGTTGGAAACTACATCCATAAAAGAAACCGAAATAGTTTGGTGGAAAGGGGAAGACAAAGACTATTGCTATAGTGCAGCAAGATCTTGGTTCTGAATGAGGAGATGAAGGAAAGATCACAACGGCTGGAGTACAAGGTAAAGATTCTTTTCATGCTAGTTGAAATTCCAATGATGAATCTCATATTGATAAACGAAAGAGGAATGAGTTATTTCATATACGAGTTGTATCTAAACATACTAAGATAGATACATTATTTGATCTGGGTTCCCAAGTAAACTTAATATCTTAAACACTTGTCAAGAATATGGGTCTTGTAACGAAACCACATCCAAAGCCTTATCCTCTTAGTTGGGTATGTGATCAAGCAAAACTTAATGTCACCAAACAATGTAGGATCAGATTTGCTATTGCTTCAAAGTTGATTGATGAAGTGGATTTGGATGTTGTACCATTTGATATATGGGGCATAGTGTTGGGGAGTCCTTATCTTTATGATAGAAAAACAGTCTTCTTTCGTCATGAGAAAAAATACCACCTTACTAAAGGGGGAGTGGAATATATTGTTAGAGCTCACAGCATGAGGGTAAATACAACACTTGTTAGTGCAGGGTAAATACAACACTTGTTAGTGCAGGGCAAATGAAAAGACTCATAACCACTAATAAGAGATATGTACTCATGGTCGTCAAAGAGAAAGATGTCGGGACATCTGACGCTTTCCAAGGGTGTGATCCATCTCATAAAAAGGAATTAATTGATATTGTTTCTAAGTATGATGATATTTTTCAGGAACCAAATGGATTACCTCCTAAGAGGGAAATCCAACATGAGATACATCTTCAACATGATTCTCCTCTTCCTAATGTGGGAATGTACGGGATGTCAGTTGTGGAGATGACATAGATCAAGAAGTAGGTACAGGGCTTATTGGATCAAGGGGTCATCAGGCCCAATTCATCTCCTTGTGGTTCTATGATTATGATGGTGCCAAAGAAAGATGGCACATGGTGAATGTGTGTCGACTACCGAGCTTTGAATAAAATCACGGTGAAGAATCGATACCCTCTTCCTCGCATAGATAATTTACTTGATCAGTTGAAGAATGTTGTTTATTTCACTAAGTTGGATTTGCGCAGTGGATATCATCAAATCAGGGTCACAAAATAGGATGCATGGAAGACTTCCTTTAAAACCAAACATGGATTGTCTGAGTGGTTAGCTATGTTGTTTGGGCTTTGTAATGCTCCGACAACTTTCATGCATATGATGAATGATGTATTCAAGCCTTTCCTGGATGACTTTGTGATTGTGTATTTAGACAACATTCTTATTTTTAGCAGGACTTGGGATGAACATGTAAGGCATGTAAAGCAAGTATTAGATACTTTGCAAAGGGAAAAGTTGTATGTGAAAATGTCTAAATGTGAATTTGGCAAGACTTCACTTATATACTTAGGTCATATTGTAGGAGGAGGATAATTGAAGATTGATCCTTCCAAAATTGAGGTAATTATAAATTGCCCTGAGCCAAAAAGTGTGACCGAAGTCCAAAGCTTCTTGGGTGCAGTCCAGTATTGGAGGAGATTCATTCCCAACTTCTCCTCTATAACAGCTCCTTTGCATGCATTAACCAGTGGGAAGAACACTTTTCAGTGGGAAGGAAAGCAACAAAAAGATTTCTACATTTTGAAGGAGAAGATCAGTGTCACACCAGTATTAGCACCGTCGAACCTTCAACAGCCTTTTGAGATCGAGACAGATGCCAACGGATACGCCATGGGTGCAGTATTGATGCAATATCGTAAGCCTATATGTTACCACTCTGAGACTTTTAACCAAGCTATTGTTAACTATCCTACATATGATAAAGAGTTGTATGCATTAGTTCAAAGCGTAAAGAAATGGAAGCACTACTTGTTAGGGAAGGAAACCACCATACATACAAATCACCATCCCTTACAGTATCTACAAGCACATAACAAACTGCAACAATCTCGACACTACAGATGGATGGGTTTTCTACAACAATTTCATTTGGTAATCAAGTACAAGAAGGATACAAGTAACAAGGTAGCCGATATGCTTTCTAGACCTCCTACTGTTGCTTCTATTATTTTGAAGAATACTTACTTATCTCATGATAGCTATGTAGAGCAATATGCCATCGATGAAAATTTTAAAGAAGTATATGAGAAGCTAACCCATGGTGCACAGGTAAAGAACTATTGTCTGCAGGGAAAATTACTATATCATCTTGGGAAGCTATGTATTCCTACAAGTGAACGAGTCCATGTAATACGAGAAGCTCACACTTCTCTTGTCTTTGGGAATTTTGGGGTAGGAAAAACTATGGCTCATTTGCAGAGGTTTTGTTATTGGCCTTAAATGAAAGTAATTGTAACTGAATATGTAAAGGGGTGTGTGATGTGTTCTAGTTGTAAGCCCACTAATAGAAAATTGGGGCTATACTCACCACTTCCCGTTCCATCACATCCATGGGAAAGTGTCTCCATGGATTTTGTAGTGGGTTTACCAATGACTAGAGGGGGTCATGATTATTTGTATGTTGTAGTGGATAGGTTCAACAAGATGTGTATCTTGATTCCATGTAAAAGGCAGATCAATGTTGAGCAGACTACTAATGTCTTCTTTCAGTATTTTTGGGTTCACTTTGGGTTACCCACGTCCATTATCTCGGATCGAGATACTTGATTCCTTGGGGATTTTTGGACTAGCTTGTGGAGAATGATGGACACCAAATTGAAGAGGAGCATTGCTTTTCATCCACAAACCGACAGACAAACATAGGTGGTAAATAGAACAGTGGTATTTTGCTTCGAGGCTACTACAACAAGCATCCTAAGTTATGGGATGAACAGTTACCCTATGTACAACATGCTTATAACTGAGCTTTACATTCATCCACTCAGAGTTCACCTTTTGAGACGTGTTTTAGGTACCTAACAAAGGTTCCTTTGGACATGATGTATGGGAGAGATGTCGATGTGAATGAAGAACAAATAGAGGACAGAGCCCACAAGTTCATCCATAGGATTCAACAGTTACACCAGGAAGTCGGGGAACAGTTGGAGAAGAGTAGAGCACAGTATAAAGATCAGCATGACAAACACAGGGTTGATCATCAGTTACAGGTTGGAGACCGGATATGGCTTCATATCAACAAGGAACGATTGAAGGGTGAAGACAAGAAACTCAAGCCCATCCGATATGGACCCTTCACTATTTTGGAGAAAAGCGGCACTAATACTTTTCGTTTAGATATTCCACCTTATATGCATATTTACTCAGTTGTGAACGTAGAAAACTTCAAACTTTTTTAGCCTTCCATGATCATGGATCAGGATGAGGAAGTTTCAATACCGTCAGTTGATGAGTTTGCACCTGAGTACTTGGATGAGTTACAAGAAGATATCATCCTGGACAGAAGGACGAGGACTTCACGTAGGGGTGATGTTGATTATCTTCGAGTAGGCTTAAAGGGCAGACATCCAAGCAAGGCAAAGTGGATAGAGAAAGACAAAGTGAGGGGACTCTTCCCTCACTTACCAGTTGATTGATGAAATCTTTTGGTGGTCCAAAAAGCACTCAGTGGGAAGGCATGATCCAAAAAGGATCCAGAGAAGGTTAAGAACAACTAAGAACGTGTAGAAGCAACTCGAAACGCTCATAATGGCTTCAAGAGACAACAAAAGGGAAAAAAATCAAAGTTCTTGAAACTCAGTTAAAATTGCATGGTCGCGAAGAGCGCGTTGCAATATTTCTAACGACACAAACGACTCATCAAACAAAGTTACGGATCAAAAGATATAATCGGTCAAAGTTCAAGTCAAACTTGGTCAAAAAGTTAAGGTGACATGTGTCACCATTGCAAGGCTGACACGTGGCACATATGTACAACTGAAGTGGCATAGTGTTGATTTGGCATGGAATGACGTGGCAAGGTCGTACAGGTTGATGGCAGGCACGTGGGTGAATTAAGTTGTGACAAGTGGCATTTTATTGAGCAAATGTTATGGTGCCACGTGGCCCACTCATGTGATGCCACGTAGCACCCCTCCAATGGTTGGTATGTGTAAAATTTATACGATTCCACAAGAGTCGAACTCCTGACCTCCCTAGCCCAAAGGCCTTACAATTCTGCACCAACCAATACACCACTATATAATTCTTGTTTGTAATGTGGTGCAAATTTTATTTAAGTTTAATGTTTCATGTGGGTGCCAAAGGAAAGGGGCTAGGCCTTAGGCCCAACCCCTGGTTATATGTTAATCCACCTGACCACACTCCAACGAATGGAACCTTCCGCTAGATTTGGCAGGGCGCGCCAAAATCTTGTTGTAACCATTGTATAAAAGGGGAGGTCTATGGGATTCGACCTCAGAACCTCTGCCAACTAAACCTTAACTTAGCCTCCGCTAACCACTCCACCAATAGACTCACTTATTACATAACTGCCTACATATTGTATAAAAAAGGGTGTTCGCTAGTGCATTGGGCACATGTGAAGAGAGGAGAAACGAGGGCGCCCGTACAGACTTTGTACGGACTGGTATGGATTTTGGCACACTTTTCGAGATTTCTCAGTCATTTATTGTAGAGGGAGTGGCACGGTAACCGAGGTAGGGTGTCTCTTGGGCCTGAAAGTGTCAGACTTAGATCAAGACGTGGAGACAGTCATTTTTAGGTAAAACGACGCCACGAACATAGTGGTGGTGTTAGTTTTATGATCTGAGCAAAGCTTCTGTAGATTAACTCCATAATGACGTATACTTATGTATTTTTCCCAATTCTTTTGTGGAGTTAATAAAAGACCTGCCCATTTGATAGTAGGACCCGGAGATGTAGTCCACCATGGACAAACTACATTATCAAGTTCTTTGTGTTCATATTGCATGCTTATGTCTCTTTTATTTTGAGCTTTTCCTTCTTTATGGTGTACTTTAGTTTATGCTCATTTAATACAATTCTTTAATAAGTTACCTGACGAAAAGATCCTGGATAAACTATTGAATATAAAAATATATATTCAACCTACATTTCTACCTTAGAATATTCACTGTGAGATGAACAACCAATTCTGAGGTTTTTTTGCTACAAAGTTTATTATAGAGTGGTGTGTCTTTGAGGTTCGTTCTGCATATATTGTGTCTGTTACTTCGTAAGTTTACAAACCCAGATTGATAATTAATGTACCAAATTACTACAATATAATTCACATGACAATCATTGTTGAAGAAAAATGTGTAAAATTGGTTGCAAAGCCCCTGCTATTAGAGATAGATCAAATGGTGGAGTTATCCCCTCCAATTTGGAGTTTGTAATGATCCCAAGCCATTATGCAAGGATCATCATTGTTTTGGTGTCTTTTTAAAACTTTTTCCGAGTTAGGTATTTCGTCAAACACTTTGTTGATCTGTCATTCAGATGTGTTTATATGTGTGTATGCATCAAATAACAGAAAGAGATAACCATGGAACATACCTCAACCATATGCAATAAGATAGACAAGCCAAAACATCTCAATTCTTCTTTATTCATAAAATAGAGAAACCTGCTACAATGAAG
>ML810626.1:255530-322657 GCA_009831015.1 Picea engelmannii | reverse complement strand
ACTACTATCCAGTTGTACACAACAACTCCTAGTAGCACACGACTACTATCCAGTGACACATAGTCACTACCAGTGGATCACATCCACCAAAGTAGCATACAACTACTGTCCAGAGACATACAGTCTCCACAACAATCATATCATCTGATATCAACAATGTCATGATACCGAACTGAATCATCTAGGCCACTCTTCCACTCCCATCTGTGAGATCTGGAAGAGCATCTGCCCTCGAAAAGTTAAACATTAGCCATGGGCTGTCTGGACTATTCTTCTCAAGCATAGAAGAATAACTGTCCTTGATTTCTGAACCTAGACCATTCAACCTAACCGGGGCCATTTTTTCGGCATGATTCACAGTGCAACCTGGAGATAATGAGTTTGCCCTAGGGAATGACTGTCCCTGATTGCTTAACTTGGACCATTCAACCTAACTGGGCCATTCTTTCGGTACGATTCATAGTGCAACCTGGAGAGAATGAGTCTTCCCTAGGGAATGACTGTCCGGACCATTTCCTATGGAAATGACTGTCCTGCACCAACCTCCTACATCGGACCATTCTTCGAAACTGCTCACAACTGTGAACTTTGAAAGAATGACTACCTGGAGAGGCGGACCATTCTTCTTGACCACTTCTCAGAGTGACTGCCAAGGAGAATGTTTGTCCTAGACCATTCCCCCACACTGGCCACAAGGGGAATCGATGTCTATGGTACATCAACAATTTGTCGGACCATGATTGTCTGTTTCGGACCATTTTCCGAACTAGAAAATGACTGTCCATAAAAAATCTCGGACCACTTTCCGGACTGGAAAGTGACTGCCCAAACTGGACCATTTTCCAAACTGGAAAATGACTATCCATCAAGAATCTTGGACCACTTTCTGGATTGGAAAGTGATTGCCCAACTTGAACCATTTTCCAAACTGGAAAATGACTGTCCATATATCAATAACATATCAATGCTCCCTCCCAACTTGGGGAGTAATCACTTCCCTTTCCAATAAGGAAGTCATCTCCACGAGTCCTAGCTTGTCCCTTAAGTACGCAAACTTTTCATCTTGGACAGAGGCTTCACCAAAATATCTGCTATCTTCTCATCAGTGGAGATATACTGGAGAACTACTTCTCCCTTCTGGACTTTATCACATAGAAAATAATGCTTGATCTCAATGTGCTTCGACCTGTCATGGAACATTGGGTTCTCTGATATCTTTACACAGCTCTGGTTATCACAATATATCACGGTCGAATCCAACACCTGATCAAATAGTCTAGAAACCGGCTTACGAAGCCACACTGCTTCCGTACAAGCATCACAAGCTGCAATATATTCTGCTTCTGCAATGTTGAGTGCAACGAACTTTTGTTTCCTGCTAGCCCATGATATCATGGCAAAGCTCAAATTGAAACATATCCAAGAAGTACTTCTTCTGTTATCTGCACTCCCTACCCAATCTGAATCAATAAATCCATGCAACTGTATATCATAACTCAAACGTCCCACGAAGATATTTCAAGGCATGCTTTGCAATTATTCAATTCTCATGGCTAGGTTGCAACTGGAACTGGCTCAACATGTTTACAACAAAGCAAATGTCCAGCCTAGTATTCATCGAATACATCAAGGAGCCAATCAATTGCTGGTATAGGGACGAGTCTACGGGATCAGAGTCTCTCAACTTCTTCAGATCTGTCATCATGGGAGTTTGCCATGGATTTGCAATCCATCATCTCAGACTTCTGAAGAACCATTTCGATACACTTCCTCCGTCATAGGAAGTTTTCACCACACTTCTGCTGTACATGAGAGGTTCCGCACTAGGTTGCTTGAATCCATACAAGGTCTTCTTCTATCTGGATACATGGGTCTCTTTCTGGTATACCTCAAAACCTTGAGATTGTTCTACATATGCTTCTTCTTCAATTACTCTGTTGAGAAGAACAGTCTTTACATCCATCTGATGTAAACTCCAACCCATGGATACTGCAAGAGATATAATGGCTCAACTAGAGGTATATCTGGTTACTGGAACAAGCTATCGTCATAGTCTTCTCCCTCCTTCTGGGAGAACCCTCTAGTTCCGAATCTCTCCTTGTATCTATCAATGCTTCCATTCATAAGTCTTTTTCACAATTTCTCACATACATTATTCTTCATCACAACTTCCTTCCATTCCTTCTGTTTGACTTCTTCTAGTGGGTTCAAAACATGCCTGTAGTCTTATGATTCTCAGTATAATAACTGGTTCAATTGGTTGTTCTGAATTTTCTTTCCTTCTTGGAATCTTCATGTTCTTCCTCATGTTTCTCTTCAATGTTGGAGTCCATAGAATCTTCTATAGATTCTATGCCCTTCCTTTCTAAAGGTTCCAACTTCTTCTTTTCGTCATAGGAACATAAATGTAGATGGACAACCAAGGACATTTAGGGCTTCTTTTTGAAGAAGACTTCTTCTAGAGTCAAACTGAACACGTGTTGCTTATTATGGCTGCTACTTCTAATGAAGAACATGGACAGATACTTCATAGTCTTCACGGGTTCTTTAATGGATCACATCATTGAGGATTAGCTCCCTCCTAATCCCAGCTTCATGCCTGAATGAGCAATATGCATGCTCTTCTTTTGGAATTATGCAATCAACTCCCTCCATCTAAGAGAGTCCATGCTTCCGTCTGCATCCTTCTTGCTTTCTGTAAAGTGTCACAAGTCTATTCTAGTTTCCTCTTGATTACTGACTTCTTTCTGGTTTGACTCCTTCCGGGTCTCTTCAAGTTTGGTTCTGATTGCGTCCCATCTGGCAGTTGTTACTTATAGACAATTTTAATAGCTTCCACAAGGATTGTCACCAAAGGTGGTCAATGTACTTCATCCTTTTCAAATACATTACTAGTAGTCATTGTAATGGCAATCCTTATCTTGTTCTTCTCCCATAGGTATTGTTTCATTGACATTGACCATCTTATCTTCTAAGAAATAGATACGCATGATATGTATGTAAACATGGTATGTGCAAGGACTATGTTACAGAAGAATATTGTTACCGTGACTAGTAGAAGAAGTCTGCTTCATCCTGCTTGACTTTCTTTGAGGGTTCCTTTTCTTTGGCAATTGTTGCTTCGTGTGTTTCCTTCCTTTTCTTTTACTTAGGACACTGGTTCCTGTAGTGACCATATTTTCGACAGTTGAAGCATTGTATTTTTGACATATCTTTTTCTTGATCTGGTTTCTTCCTTGAGCCAAACTTCTTCTTATTCTTGAATTTCTTGAACTTTGTTGTGTAGGCTTGAACATCATCTTTCTTTTGGGATTTCTCTTTTGTGCTAATCCTTGATTCTTCTTGTGCACAACAAGTCCAAAGTTCTTCAAATGTGGGATACTCCGTTCTTGTGTTCATGCTCGCGACAAATGCATCCCATGTCTTGGGAAGACCATTAAGTACTATATTTACTAGTTCCTTTTCTGAAATGATTCCCTCAATAGCTTGTAGTTGATCTCTTAACTGAGAGATTTTACAAAGTATGATGTTATGCTGTCATCATCATTCATTTTCAAGTCATGGAGCTCATCCTTTAGACTCATCACTTGTCCAATATTTCTGACTAAGAAGAGGCTAGTTAGGGCATCATACATCTTCTTAGATGAGTCAAGATGAGAAATGTAGAGTATCAAATGGTCCTTTACAGAGTCCACTATGATGCTCATAGCATTGATGTCATTGTCCTTGAACTTCTCCATAACTGCAATGTTCTGAGGTTCCTTCTCTTTTCTCGCTTCAAATTGTGGTTCCATGATCTTTCCTTTCACGATATCCAACACTTTATTCTTGGCAAGGATGAGGTCAATCCTTGTTTTCCATGCTCTGAAGTTAGAAGCCCCTTCTAACTTGTTTTCTGACTTCATAGAGTAAGTCATGACGGCTTTGACTTGGTCAACCTTTGACTTTGACCAAAAAATCAAACTTGACGCCTTGGCTTGTTGAGAGTACCAGGAAGTGCGCTAGGCTAGGGCGCACTACGTTATCCAGGAATTAGGTCAAGCGCTTCACTTAAGGTGCTTTAACACAAGGGTTAGGGTTTCGTTGTTGCAACAAAACTTTGACTGCAACTGAGCAAATCCTCCCAAAATACCTTCCAATGGTTAGACTATCCGAAGTTTGTGTGGGCCCATAACCTGTTAGAAAAATAGGTGTGCTCATTTCACCGTAGACAATATAGCAATATTATGACCCAACCATAGGCACAAAGGCCACCCCCGAGCACCTTAACCTTACAGACAAAATAATTCCAAAAGAAAACCCTAGAACCAATAGCCAACCAAGGTAGCGTACCTCTCTCCAAAGCTAGCGTACCAAGCAAAAAGTTCAAACCATAACCATGCAGAAAGTCCAACCATAACCAAAGACCAAGTCACCACTACAGCAACTGCAGTTCTCCTCCAATCATGCGCACCACTTGTCCTTATGTAGTTGTGAGAGAGTGTGTGACAAATGAGGTCTAGCGCCCTCTTATTTATAGTCCTCCAAGTGACCTTACTGGGCCGACTTCTACTTCTGGAGGATAATAATTTAATATAAATTATTATCTTGAGCTGAATTGTCTTCTAAGGTTATTTCCTAATCTTCTAGGGTTTCTCTTGCTTCCCGAAATATTCTAGACTCGTCAAAGGTTACATGTAGAGGCTAATACCTCCCGCAACTATCGTAATATCAACAGTCAGAACTACAAAAAGGACAAGTAAAAAACATAATTGAAGAATATTATTGAAGAGGAGACATGGAAGATGGACAAGGACCTTACATCCATGATGAAGTTAGAGGCCCGAATATTAGTGTAGAAGAGATAGAGTCTTATGGACATAGAAAGATAATGGAGTCATCAATGCTAGTAGAAACTATAAGGAGCTTGAAGATGGAGGGGAAAAGTTGTAGAGATGATAATGAAAGGATGTTGAAAGCTCAAGAGAAGCAAAATCAATTGAACACTTAGCTACTCTAGAGCTTAAATCATTTGCAAAAGCAAATGAAGAATGGATCAAGTTCAAGGTATGAGGAAGGAGGCAGAGTCCATTCAAGAATAGAAAAGCATGGAAGATCTAGGCACTCAAAAAGTGCTACTAGAACACAAAGGCATCATTAATCACCAACAAATTTAGTGAGGAAGCCATATGCATACAAAGAATCATAGAGTAGCTGGAAGTGTCCCCATTGAAACATCCAAGGAGAAGGTATGAACAAACCATTTGCAAGAAGAGCTTAGGAAGATCAAGCTACCAACCTTTGATGGTGAAAACAAGATGGGAGAGGATGCTAAAGCCTGGTTGTTGGGAATAAGAAATTACTTTCAGTTGATAATTATTCATCCAATCTAGAAGCTAGAATCGCCATATACAACCTACAAGGAAAAATTTCTATTTGGTGGGATCAATTGAAGCAAGTTAAGCACATCGATGAGAGGAGGATTTCTTGGAAGAAATTCAAGAAGTATTTCCAACAACAATACCTTTCTGAGCACTACTATGACAAGAAGATGCAGGAATTCTTTGAACTCAAGTTGGGAAATTATGGAGCATTATAGCTCGGAAAAAACTTCCGCACAGGTTTAGTGTGAACGTGCGAGTAGTTCTAGATATTTTTGAATAGTAATTCTATTTTGTAATTCACTTTAGTAAACAAAGTGAAAGTCTTATATTTAGTTGTTAAGTCTATAAAAGTGTATCTCATGCATGTTGATGATTGCAGCTAAGTGAGACATTCTCCAGGACACAAACCTGAGAGAGAGCCCCTGAGAGGGGTGTGTGGTTCCTATCTGAGACAAAGCTGGAACGTAGAGATGGCCTCCTCCTTACAGAGAGTTGAGAAGAACTCCAGATGATTCTCCTATGTAACGCAGTGAGAAAGAAGATCTGTAGAGTTGGACGTGCCTGTCGCTGAGCACAAGGTGAACGTGTGAAATCCCAAAGTGCTGGGTGCATCGTCATGAGACATAAATGAAGATGATGTATTAGCCTCCTCTGAGCAGAGAGTTGATGAGAAACTCCAGATGACTCTCCTGTGGAATGCAGTGGGAAAGAAGATCTGTTGAGTGGGCGTGCTTGTGGATGAGCACAAGTGAACGTGATCCTAGTGGCTGAGCACTAGTGAGAGTGGTTTTTCCGTGTAATGCAGTGAGCTAGAGATATGGACATCCCTATGGATGTGCCCCTAGTGGCTGAGCACTAGTGGGTGTCTGAGATCCCTTGCTATATTGTTCAAGAGTTAGACCTGCCTGTAACCCTTATTGTAATGTAAAGGGTATAGGTCGGCCCCACCTTGATGTAATTGATAATTAATGTAAAAGATAATTAATATGGTTAATATTAATTATATTATGAGATAGAGAGGTCGGCCCTGTTGTGTCGATAGACACTTCTGTTGACAGGTCAAGTCTAATATAAGTAAAGGTAAATTCCCCATTGAGGAATCATATCTTTTGTGTGAGTTTGGAAATTTCAGCAAGTACATCTACTTGGGAAAAGTGCACACCTCTCTTGGGCGCTAGTCTTCTAGGGTTTGCAAGCACCCTTTTGTGTGCTAGGTTTTCTTGGTGGTGAAGGTATTTCTCTTGAAGATTATAGCAAAGGATTTGGCTGAGTTTTCTTCCCTTGTTGAGAAGGGTTTCCCAGGATACTTCTTGTGTTCTTGTGCATGGTGTTTCTTCTTGTGATCTTGGTTGCTGCAACATTATTGGTATGGTTAAGTTATATGTTAAAATGGAATGAACTTCATGCTTAACCTTGTCTATTGAAAAATCAACATGGTATCAGAGCATAGGTCTTGAAGAACCCTTGCACAAGCATTCCAAAGCCTAAACCGTCCTCCTTCTGCAGTTCCGTACGACCTCTAGGGTTTCTGCAGAAATCCTATGACCCTCATTTGATCAACCCTTTCACCCCTTCACAAGTGGACCTTGGAGCTAAAACTTGGACCAAGCTGTACGACCCTCCTCAGCACGTCTCCAGAGACCTTCAAAATAAAATTCTGAGGATTTTGAGTTTTTGGCCCTAGGGTTTCTAGGGGGCCAAGATTTTTTGTAGAATCCCGATCTTAGGATTTCTGCAACTTCTTGAAGAAACGTTTTCAATTCAACAAGCATTCCTGTGAAACTCTCAAAGTTGATTGTTGGCTGTCATAAGCCCAACAAAATCCAAGGTTACTAATCCAACCTAATCATTAGGTTTTCCAAATCCAGTTGGCGAGAGTTTGAAGAATCCGGACAAATGAAGAACAAAACCTTAGTAGAAGATAGGCTTGATGGAGTAAGCAACTTCAGCTCCTGGAAATCAAGACTTCAGGTCACCCTTGAAGAAGATGACCTTTTGGATGTGGTAACTAAAACTTTACCAGCTACAACTACCGATGAAGAGAAGAAGATAAGAAAGGAAGAAGATGTCAAAGCAAGAAAATTAATCATCTACTCAGTAAGAGATCATCTCTTACCTTGTATTGCCAACCCGAAGACAACTTATGAAATGTATGAAGCATTAAAATAAATGTTTGAAAGTGACAACACCCTCAGATCTCTTACCTTGAAGAGCCAACTTCAAAGTACCAAGATGACGGAAGGTGACACGGTTGCTATCTTCTTTATGAATGTATTAGAGATTAAAGAACAACTAGAAGCCATTGGAGAAATCATGTCCGATAGAGAACTTGTCTTATCCACTCTCAACAATCTTCCAAAACATTGGGATCCTTTTATTCAAAGTATCAGTGGAAGAGAAAGTCTACCAACCTTTGATCGTCTATGGACAGATTGTACTCAAGAAGAACTTAGACTTAGAAATAGAGGAGTGGAAGACTCCCCAGAAGAAAATCATGCTCTTGCACTTCATACAAAGAAAGGAGGAAGATTCAAACGAAACTTCAGAAAAACATTCAAAGATGAAAAGTCTTCATCAAACCCAGGTTATAATCAGAGAAGAGATGTTTCAGAAATTCAGTGCTTCAGATGTGACAAATATGGGCACTATGCAAGAAATTGTCCAACTAGGAAGAAGGGAAGACAATATGCTTCTACCGCTGACATTGATCCAGATCCACCTCAAAAGAATGAAGATAAGAGAGAGGAGAAGTACTTCCTCTAAACTAAACATGACTACAATCCCAGGTAAATCAATTGATCTCTAATTTTATAGCTGATTGCATTCTTAATAAATGAAGGGTATTATCCCCATTGCAAAGAAACCATAACAATTCACAGACATTGGAGGGGAAATGACATAGATCTATATAAATAATGAAAGAATAGTACAACAATACAATGTTTTACCTTGAGACTATTGAGGTACTTTTCGGCTCCAAGCGCCTTGAGACCTCCCGCAGCCCTCTCTCAAATGTGGATGAACCAGCAGTGAACTTTGAAGGCAGAAGTCTCTCTCTGGTTATATTTTGGTAGCATAAGGCTATCTTAATTCTCGGTCCCTTCTTCCCTTGATTCGTCCTTCTTTTATAGAATGATGGAGAAAGCTTGGAGATAGGTTCAAAGCTTAGAACTTAGTGAAAAACAAGTCATCTACAAGTTCAATGGTCATGATAGATCATAGCCAACCCATCTTGAGCTGATCTCCTTGCAACTCCTCAAATCTAGAAGGTTCTAGGGGCGGTCGCTTGTTGCATTAAGGCAACAAGCGACCGATCACACCTTGCTTGGGGACAAAGAGCGACCAGTCACTCTTATGGCTAAGAAAAGAGTGACCGTGCTCAAAAGTAATGAATTTTTGGTGTTTTGTTGGCACAAGCATGTGATTTCGACAAGATGGCATCAATAGGTCCCCTGAGAGGATCAGGTTGACAAATAGAGATATAACACTAATTGGGAAACCCAATTAATGCTTCTCCACATTTGTGGATGGTATCCCTAGTAAACCCATTGGCATATGCCATAGACTAGTGCACCTCAACCGAGGGGAATTCAAACCAGGCACCTACTAGCACGAAACTAGACAAATGCCCAATGATTGGTGACAACCAGTTAAGCTAAACCCTTGGGCTGGCATCAATGGTTGTCTTTTATCTTAGATTTCTGGCCTCCATAATATGCTATTGGACCCATAGATAATTTACATCCCCGATAAATCAGAACTTTGTCCAACCTTAAGATGATAACTAGGGTTTTATGGGTCATAAACAATTTGTTTCTACATTTCAATGCCATATGTTAATTTTGAAGACAAGCCTCCATAATGTTTTGTGATCAAGTTCAGATTAATGTTAGAAAGCCAGCAAGTCTCAAATTTGGTTAAATTGCGTAGTGTGGACTAAATCTCTTCCAGGTGAAATTGTTATCACTCTTGTTTTAGATGTTCTGAGGATCCCAATGTTGAGCATAACTCTATTTATCTTTCTGTTTATTGTTTTAAACAATTCATGGTCACTTAGCAGACACATTAACATAGTCCTCATTAACTTGGATTTGTTTCAGGGCTTTCCAAAAGGTTTTGGCAGACGTTGGTTCCCCCAGGAAAGAGTAGGAGTGCTGCTATCATGCCAGAGTGGCACGTGGCCAGTGACATTTATAGGAGACCGTAGCCCATGTGGTCTGGGACCGGGGTGGAAATATTTTGCAAAAGATAATGAGCTTAATATAGGAGACACTTGCATCTTTGAGTTGGAAGATGCAGTCAATCATATATTCAAAGTTTATATTGGGAGGCAAGTTAAAGAGGAAGGCAAGTTAAAGAGGATTGTGTTACAAAGAAAATCAGGGAGAATAAATGCTTATAGAAAGCCTAGCCCAGAATATGGGAGACACCTTGATTATAGTGAATGATATGGAGTGTCTTATGGATGAGAGATGAAACATTGGGTGACCAAAAAGTATTTACCAACTGAAAAAGGTCTATTTTGAATTGCTTTGATGGAGCTACTACAATGTTCACAACAATACCTAAGTTTTTCTCTAAACAAGTCTGAGCCAACCAGATTGACTAACAGAAAATATTGAGACTGGTTTTTATGGAGACAGGACCGTTAGATTTCATATATCTGTAAGTAGATTAGAAATTTCGTTTTCTTGTAATGAGAACCATACTTCTTGGTGATATGTTTGAGCATGGTTACGTGGAAATGTATTGTGTAACTCTCAGAAACATATGACACAATATTTTCTAGGCACAAAACAATTTGTGCACGTGAATATCTTTCAAATATATATGGAATGTTATACGCTGTATATTGTGAAGTTTATTTTAATTTGAATAGCCCGATTGTATATGCTTGTAGTTACTTTTTATCCTTTAATCTCCATTGGACATCATGAATGTTAGACCTTTTAAAAACATTAGTCTCAATAAAGCACATGGAGTACTGGTTTGGGATATTTGGTAATGGTTGAGAGGTTCAATTTTTCATTTCGTTCTTTTGCCTCCAATGACAAGTGGATAAGGCAGGCAACTTAACAATTTCCAGGTTTTTTTTTCCTGTTTAAAACTTACTGGTTCCAAATATCAGGGATTGTCTTTCAAATAGTTGGTTTCATAGAAACAACGTTCCTCTGGCTACAGTGCAAAGGACACTTGAATTATGACGCTAGAGAGAAGCTTATTTTGAATTAGGCACGTGGTGGAAGATATTATATTAAGAAAGATGCATGAATTTGAAAATTGAGACAACTGGCCCTTGAAGTTGTTCCTTTAGACTTGTTTTTTTTTTAACCATGGAAATCGGTAACTGGCACATTTAATCTGGGCTAGGCCCGAGATCAAGCCTACTGGCTGCCATTGTAACCCAAGAGTATATCCAACAGCCCACAAGCCAGATATACCAATAGCTTGTGACTTGCCAAGGGCCGAGGTGTCCCAAAGCCCACCGGAGTGGACCTCTATCCCAGGGGCTGTCTACCCTTCTAGCCTTATCTCAGTGGGCCAACATGCGCACTTAGTCCAGCTTGGAAGCCTGTCTAGAAGGCAGGTTTTTCCTTTGCACTTCCCTGCACATTGTGATATGTGTGCCCCACTGGCAATGTGCCTTGAATCTGCACCGTTGCTTTCTGATGTATGTATAATTGTCTGCTGGTGTATATTATAAAATAGCTAACTCTGTATATTATAAAATAGCTTTGCATTCACCACTCATGATCCAAGCACACAAGAGTAGTGCAGACGACAATCAGAGAATCTGGGAATTCTGTGCTTGTTTGTGTATGTCGATTAGCATATAATGCAATAGTTTCATTAACAGATCATAAGGCGCAAATGTAATGTTCCCAAGCCAATTTTTTGCTCGGAAACAATGATTGTTTAATTGTTATTTGTTGTTCTTGCGTGTTTGTAGGTTTACTTAGTAAAGTTGTGCATAATGGTTTGTGGCATGAAGATTATATGCATGAAGATATAGATTTGAACATATAGCAATAAGGAAATGACAAGATACAACAAGAAACTCCAACATAGAACCAATAATGTCAGATCTGACCTTTATTTAGATAATAGAGAGACCCTGATACAATAGATCTGCAGATCTGGAGAATGCCATAATAATATCCAAGATGGAATAACAGCTGCTACAATAAGATCCAAAACTGAAGATAATAGCCTTCAAAGGCCTCCAATGAACTGGGGAATGTACAAGATTGATTTCTTTCCCCCCCAGAGCTAGATCCAATCCTCCAAGTTGAGTTGCGCCCTCCTGGATAGTTGTAGATGCCCAATATTTCGGCCTCCCTCCTAGAGACCCCCAAATGCTATCAAAATGGCTGAGATAGTAGATCGGGGCAAGACAAACCCCCTGGTGAAGTCTCAGGCTGAATGGTAAAGATATGACCCTCTAAATGAATGAAACCCTTAGCTGGGTTACGCCCTCCTGGATGGCTGTAGACTCAATATTTCGGCCTCCCTCCTAGATAACTCCAACTGCTACCAAAATGGCTGGAATGATAGATCGGGCCCTCGGGGCAAGACAAACCCCCTGGGGAAGTCTCAAACTGAATGGTGAATATTTGAGCCACCAAATGAATGAAACCTCTTTCTGCAGTGCGCCCTCCTTCTCTCCAACTCGTGCCAAGCTCTAATAAGTAATATGATAGAGAAATCCCCTCATTAGACTAGAGAAGGTGCTCTAGGCCATACAAAGAATACTCAGAAGTCCCTTTGCCCAAAATCCTTCTCCTCTTCCTAGACCGAGCTAATCTTCTCAAGGTGGTGCGCCCTCCTGCTAGAAACCCCCTTGTGCTGCGCACTATTACTCCTCTGCTGATGGATATGATCTGTACCTATTGTAGAATGGTGTGGGAGGAATGTTGCACCCCTGGGACCAAGCTTGGATCAAGAGAGGTGGAATATTTCACCACCGAGTTGATCTCTAGGGTTTGTAATCCCAAAACCCTCAAAGGTCTTTGTGCTCAAGAGCCCAAAAGCAAAAGTAATAATAATCCATAATGACTGAGAGATGCGCCCTTCCTTTCTTTTATACCCTTGATCTAATTCTCTGTTGAGTTAGTTAACCCCTGGGGTTAACTCCTAGCTTTTTCACACATGTTCTTTTCTTTTCTTTATTTTACCTTTTCTCCCAAAGTCAACTTAAAAATATAGCGTTGTGCTTAGGTAAGTGCTTTGGGGTGTCTTGGTCCCCATGATGCATGAGACTATAGTCTAGTGGGGACAACTAGACTATTAAGTCTCTCACAACCTCTTCATCAAGAGGTGGGGGACATTACAGCGAAAGAGGTCAAAAGTCACAAACATGCAAGAATAGAACAATCAATAAAGCTCTAGATCTGATATCTGTGTACATTAACATATGAGAGTAGAGGTTCTCTGTTTGCCAAGTCTGGCAGGGATTGTGTATGAGGGGGACTGTGTATTATATTCTCTATTATGTTTTTTATAGTATTCTCTCTTATTAAAAAGCATAGTTGATACATTATAAACGTGGTGCTCTTTCTTAGATCAGTCACTTGGTCCTCATACTCCTTGCCATCTTGATTTTGAATATCTTCAGCATCTTCATCCTCCCTACCGTATTCATAGTTTTGGGGATAAGTTTTGTTAACCAAGTATGTGGTTATGGCCCCTTGTTTAGAGCTGACCATGGATTTTGTATTGGTGGTTTGTTAATGCTGTATGACTTTGCCTATTTATAGGCGTGTGCAAGGAGAATATGGATGACTAGAGTTTTTGGGTTTTACAGATATTGCTTTGGGGACTAATTTGGGCCAAGAGAAGCATGCATACTGCCTTCGATAATCTGGGCTTGAGTTGGCCACCATACCTTCTCAGGAATTTTTTGTTTGTTATATCTACTGGTTTACTGGATTATATGAATCTTTTATGGGTTCTAACTTCTGTTTATTACATATCTTGTATTTGGCGGCTGTCCTGGTTGTTGAAGTCTGAAATCTGCTCTATGGTTTTCTAAATGATTAGTGACGAATCTTCTGCTGTTAACGGTGAAATCGATGCTGTTACTGCTGTTAAATTACTACTGTTCACGCTCAATTAGTTCCAGATTGCAGATCTCTTCAGATCGATGCTGTTACTGCTGTTAAATTACTACTGTTCATGCTCAATTAGTTCCAGATTGCAGATCTCTTCAGATTTCTATAGCAGATCGCTGGGTTAGGCTCATATCAATTAGCTTGATTCTCAGTTGGCTTATTTGGGACAGATTAAACATGCATGTTTTTTTCCAAGGAAAGCCTCGCGACAACAGTGGATGGTAACCCCGAGGGACTTGACAGATTTGAATCTGTGACCTATGGCCTCCCTGTCGGCAACATGCCTTTGGTGGACGGTTCAACCGATTGAGCTAACACTTGTGGATTGATTCAACATGCATATATATTACTTGCTCACATACATCTCATTATACAAATTGAAACATTGCTTATTTGTGACTTCTAAATTCTGGTTTAGATAAATCATTAACTTACATGTATATAGGATTTCTTTCATCTCCCAAATTATGAGAAGCTTCTCTAGACATGCTTCAAAATCGGTTCCAGATTGCAGTTCCCTTCAGATTTCAAGATTTCAATTGAGTTTTCCTCCAACATTATAGCAGATTGCTGGGTTAGGCTCATAACAATTAACTTGATCCTCAATTGACTTACTTGGGACAGATTAAACATGCATATTTTTTTCAAGGAAAGCCTTGTGAAAACAACGGTTGGTAACACTGAGCGACTCAATCGGATTTTAATCTGTGACCTATGATCTCAACTGGATTTTAATCTGTGACCTATGATCTCCCCTCGGCAACATGCCTTAGGTGGATGGTTCAACCGATTGAGCTAACCCTTGGGGATTGATTAAACATGCATAAATGTTGCTTGCTCACATACATGCTATCATACAAATTGAAGCATTGCTTATTTGAGACTTCTAAATCCTGGTTATATATATCATTAACTTACATGTCTACAGGATTTATTTTATCTCTCAAATTATGAGATGCTTCTCTAGACATGCTCCAAAAGTTCTCTGGTGCATTGACATTCTCCTCTACTGCAATGTCAAATGCCTTTCGAACACCCATATAATTGACCAAGGCTTCAAGATTCAAGCTGTCTAAAAACCAACTTTATTCTTTTCAGCTGTCAATGCCTTTTGGAATGCCTTGGTTGAATTCGGCCTTGTCTTTGCACTGTTGGACAATCTTAAATTCCTCTTGATGGTCAATTTGGATGGCTAAAAGCCAGGGCTTGAGGTAAAAAGGTAGTATGCAGGCAGCCTACAGGACTTATATAGTAATGTGAATGAAAGAGTATGACTGAACAGTATAAAAGACTAAGAAGGGAGTTTTGGAACAAGATGAATATAGACAACCATCATATGTGACAGAATTTTTAGGATTTTTGTTTTGAGAAAAACGCTTCTTAGAGATGTATGGTCGAGAATTGAAAGGATTTTTGAATTCAGGAAAATTCTGATTTAGACAGATGTATGGTTGGGGATTGAAAGGATCAAGATGGCAGATTGATGCTTGGGAATAAATAATCCAAAATCCAGTGGTTGAAGATGTCTATCTATTGATCCAGCTACCATATAGCTGTAACAACTCTATTTTGAATCTCTGATCTACATGAAGACTTTTATCCTTCACTTTGAATGTCTTTTCGCTTGCCTGAATTGTGTTTCTTCAAAGGGTAGGTTGATCCTGGCGATCAATAAGACTGCTGTCAGGGGCCTGCCCACCTGCTTTCAGTGTGCCCTTTTACGACACTCTCCCTCCCTGATTCCGTCCATCCATCTTCCGGCCGCTCGCTCAAATCGACGCCGTCTCCGTTAACATCACCTTTGTCGTTTGCATGATATCGAGCGACAACTGAGTTGGCAACATAGTGGACATCATTAAATGTATGGGATGCTCTGTTTCAATTTCAAATTCAAAATTCAAATATTGTAATCGATCGCCTCCCAAATGCCCCGAGCCTTTTTTCAAAAAACACTCTGTTCAATTCGAACTAAAGCATGGTGATGGTAGAAAACAAAACAGGAGCCCAAGATAGCAGAAGGATGTAAAAGATGCTGGAGTATTCATAATGGTCATTGGATTACATTTTCTGGCTCTTCTTCTTCTCACTGAAACCATCCTGAATAATTCCTCGAGACCATGGTTGACACGTTTGATTTTGATCTCCGCATTTTCTACCGGCGTTTTCCTCTGCCAACGATTGTACATGGGGTATCTCTGCAACACAATGCTTCATTGGCGGTTCGGCTCTTTCAAGTCTGGACAACAATCGATTGAGGAGGAATGGACTCTGGCTGGGCTGATCTCCGCAGGTTGTTGTGCACACCACACAACTTAGCCCTGCCACAATTGTCTGCTTCTATGCCGAAAAGACCCGTGTTATAGCGTTAAATTAATTATTTGAAAGGCATGGCCATGTTTGCAATTCGACCCTCGTTGTTGTCATTTGAGTTTCAGAGTTTTTTTTGTTTGGGGTCTGGACAAATGGCAATATTGCTAATTCTGAGGCATGAGGCACAGAGTGTTCTTGTATTGTTTTTCAGAGACTCGTATGGAGGTGCCGAAAACAATAACCACATTCCGACGCTAATCAAGGGTAATTTCCCTCACCGTGGCAGAATTTTTGTGGAAGACAATCCCACTGGGAGATTCTCTGATGGAAAAATTCTTCCAAACTATCAGCATGTTGTTAATTCATTAGCAAAGAACTATTATTGTAAGCCTTTATAAGGTATTGTTGCATATATAACTGAAAAATACTTGATCAGATTGTTTATAAAGTAAAACTATATATTTATATAAACTAAATATATAAACACAGTTTTATAGCAAATTTATTTATTTCAATCATTGAATTACTTTAAGGGTTTAACATTAACTCCTAACCCATAATATATAATTAGTTTAATAATTTATAAAAAATTATTATTATTGTTTTAATTTTACCTTATTTTATTTATATGATTTTTTAATTTTTTGTTATTTTTTATGGACAATTTTATAGTGGTTAATATGTTAATTTTTTGTTATTTTTTATGGACAATTTTATAGTGGTTAATATTATGCATACATATTCACTTAGACTAGCACAACCGTTAACTCGCGGCTGGTGAACGTTGAAAGATGACCGATAAAAAAAACTCTCCTGTTAAAAAAAACTTCAGTAAAAACGCCAGGCCCATGCATGAAGAAATTGGATAGTTGAAGAATTCCAAAAGTTAATAATTTAAACGTGGCAATCATATGATGCTACAGTAATTTCTTAATATGATTAGGTAAATGTTAAAAAGTAATCAGGTTAACAGATGCATTTATAAATGCAAAGAAGTTATCAACAATAAATCTGACTCATTGATTTTGGAGGACGACTAAGAATATGCCAACATCTTCAATGCATAACCATTAGATTAGAATTTAAGATTAAAAGATCATTAATTGTGCCCATCTAGACGTAATAAATATTATATTAAAATGTTATAAAAATATATTTCTAATTATTAATATTAAAATGTTATAAAAATATATTTCTAATTATTAAGTTTAAATTAAAGTTCTACTTTTAGGTAAATATAAAAATAATTTAAAATGTTATAAAAATATATTTCTAATTATTAGATTTAAATTAAATTTCTATTTTTTTAGATAAATGTTATAAAAATATATTTCTAATTATTACGTTTAAATTAGAATTTTATTTTTTATATTTATTTTGTATGGATTTTCTTTAACCAAATCACATGAAGTTGATAATCTCAAAAAATTAGAGTTTTATTTTTTATATTTATTTTGTATGGATTTTCTTTAACCGAATCACATGAAGTTGATAATCTCAAAATTAACCAAATCACATGAAGTTGATAATCTCAAAAAATTAGAGTTTTATTTTTTATATTTATTTTGTATGGATTTTCTTTAACAGAATCACATGAAGTTGATAATCTCAAAATAATTTTGAGAGAATAATTATTCTTCAAAAGTGATGAATAAGGTTAAAAAAACTCTTTAAAAGGTTTAAGATATATTTATCAAAATGTTTTAAATAAAAAAATATAATAGTGGATATTCTTTACCATGAGTATTTATTATTAGTTATATAGTCATAGTTGTTGATATTACGGTAGTTTCGGGAGGTATCAATCTCCATTGTGACTCTTTGACAAGATTCAAATATTTCGGAAGAAAGAAAATAAGTGAATGTAACCCTAGAAGAGATGTCGGCTAAGAGAGATAATTAATATGAATTAATTAGTACCCAGAATGAGAAGTCGACCCAGGCAGCCTACCAGAGCCAGTATAAATACAGGGCACCAATTCTCACTTTACACAGCTCTCAGAATTACAGAGAGACACTTGTGCGCACTGCAGTCTCGCAGTCTTGTGCACAAGTTCTGGAGAAGGTGCTGTCGCCAGTTCTGAAGCCTATTGTTTCTATCTTTCTGGGTTGGACTCTCTGATCAGCTTTGGTTACTTCTTTCTTGGTGCATTAGCCTTTCTTGGCTATTGGTTTGCTACCAGGATTCTTCTTTGTCAAGGTCAAGGTGCTCGGAGGTGGTTTCGGCCTATGGTTGGGTGACAATAGTGATATTGTCTATGGTAAAATGAGCACATTCTAACAGGTTATGGGCCCACACCTCCTTCATTTTAGTCTAACCGCTGGAAGGGAGCATAACCATTAGCATACTAAGCTCGTTGAAGAACTGCAGCTAGGGTTTACTAGCAGGAGCAACTTCTAAGTCACTGCTGCTAGGGTTACTAGCAGATGCAGTTGCAGAAACCCTAAAACCCCGATCCAACACCTTGTGATGGAACATCTCGCTCAAGAAGAAGATATTCAAGTGCGCCTTAGTCCAATGCACCTCTTGGCACTCTCATAAGGAAGAAACGTCAAAGTTGAAATTTTGGATCAAGGCATGACCAGTTACCAATCAACCGAAGTCATGAGTGAAAAGACTAGTCATCTACACTACTCAACACTCACAAGAATGATTGCAGATGACATGTGGATAATTGATAGTGGTGCTTCTAGGCATATGACGGGAGATCAAGCCAGACTCTCAAATCTAAATGAGAAGAAGACATTGTACAAGGTAGAGCTTGGAGACAAAAGTACTTACCCAGTCGACGGATTTGGACAAGCCTTTTTCAAGTTGAAAATAGGTAACAATGTTCATTTGAGCAATGTCTTATATGTACTTGGTTTAGAAAAGAATCTTGCATCCATATCTTGCCTAGAAGACAAAGGAAACATAATAACTTTCGTAGATGGAAAAGTGTTATCTTGGCATAAAGAATCCAACATAGAGAATGCTAGGGTTATTGGAACCCGTGAAGGAAATCTATATAGACTACTAGAGAAAAATGAAGAAGCTCTTGTACATGATGAAGTCAATCCCAAATGAACTTTGGCACAGATTAACTATCAAGCATTACCTTTTCTCAAAAAGATGGTTGAAGGAATACCAAAATTGTAGTCTACACATGAAGGAATTTGCAAAGGATGTGCTCTTGGAAAGAATATCAAGAAACCATTCCCAAGCAACAACAATAGATCTAAGGAGATTCTAGATCTAATACACTCAGATGTTTGTGGTCCAATGCCAGTCAAATCTCTAGGAGGTTCTCTTTACTACGTAATCTTCATAGATGATTACTCAAGAAAGACTTGGTTATATCTCCTGAAGACAAAGGATGAAGTATTCAACAAGTTTCAAGAATTCAAAGCAGAAATAGAGAACCTCACAAACAAGAAAATCAAGACCTTGAGAACAGATAATTGAGGAGAATACACATCAAAGGAATTCGTTGCTTTTTGCAAATCGACAGGGATTATGAGGGAGCTGATTGTTCCTCATAATCCTCAACAAAATGGTGTAGTAGAAAGGAAGAACAGATCTATTGAAGAAACCGTGAAGGCACTACTAAACGATCAAATTTTATCTATGTTCTTATGGGGAGAAGCAACCATGACAACAATATATGTTCAGAACATAAGTCCTCACCGCATATTGAAGGATATGACTCCAGAAGAAGCCTTCTCAGGTAAGAAACCTAATGTGGAAAACCTAAGAATCTTTGGATGTCCTGTTTACTCTCACATTCCCAAGGACAAAAGGAATAAATTAGAACCCTCAGGAAAGAAGGGCATATTCGTGGGATATAGTGAATCATCCAAGGCTTATAGAATCTATATCCCGGAACAACATAAGATTGAAGTCAACCGAGACGTGACCTTTAATGAAAAGATGGCTTTCAAGAAATCCACAAAAGAAATTATAGAAGAAGAAGAGTAAGAAGAGACTATTGAAGAAGGCACATGTCCTCCAGAAAACCAAAATGAAGAAAATGAACAACTTGATCATCCGATGCAACCATGTGAGACCATTGATTCAAACAATGTACATAAGACCAAGAAATGACCAGCTTGGCTTGAAGCAACCCTACAAGAAGCAAAAAGACTCAAGGCCCCAAGTGGGACCTTCAAAAAAAGTAAGAAGCCCAAAAGATTCTCCAGCTATGCAGCATGTATGACTAAGCTTCTAGACGAAGACCTACCACGTTTGAAGAGGCGGTTAAGAAGAAACAATGGAAATGAGCCATGACAGAAGAACACCAATCCATCATGAAAAAAGATGTATGAGAAATTGTGCCTAGACCTAAAGAAAAATCAGTGGTAACTTCAAAATGGGTATATATAAGATCAAACATGCAGCAGACGGAAGCGTGGATAAATATAAAGCAAGGTTCGTAGCTAGAGGGTTCTCCCAGAAGGAGGGAGAGGACTATGACGAAACATTTGCTCCTGTTGCCAGATATACTTCCATTAGAGATATCATGTCTCTTGCCGTTTCCATGTGATGGAGTTTACATTAGATGGATGTAAAGACAACTTTCCTCAATGGAGCAATCGAAGAAGAAGTATATATTGAACAACCTCAAGGGTTTGAAGCACATTCCAGAGACACTCATGTTTGTAGACTAAAGAAAGCTTTATATGGACTCAAGCAAGCTCCAAGAGCTTGGTATGCTAGAATAGACAACTATCTAATGAGACTTGGTTTCTCCAAAAGTCATGCAGATCCAGATCTTTACTACAAAGTCGTGAACAATGCACCTGTGATTCTACTACTATATGTCGACGATCTATTCCTAACAGGTGAAGAGTCTCTCATCATCCAGTGCAAAAAGGAACTAGCTTCTAAGTTTGATATGAAAGATCTTGGTCTCATGCATTATTACTTGGGATTAGAAGTATGGAAGAAGCATGGTGAAGTATTCCTTGGACAAGGAAAGTATGCAATAAAGATTCTTCAAAAGTTTGGAATGATGGATTGCAAATCCATGGACACTCCTATGACCACAGATATAAGAAAAGTAAGAGATTCAGATTCTGATCCAGTAGATCCATCACTATATCGACAATTGATTGGGTCATTGATGTATTTGGTAAATACTCGACCATATATTTGCTTTGCTGTGAACACTAAGCCAGTTCCAGGTGGAACCTAGACATGAGCATTGAACAGCTGCAAAGCATGTTCTAAGGTATATTCGTGGGACACTAAACTACGGTTTAAGATATACGACATCCAATGATATACAACTTTATGGATTCACAGATTCAGATTGGGCAGGAAGTACAGAAGACAGAAAGAGTACTTCAGGGATGTGTTTCAGCTAGGGCTCCGCTATGATATCTTGGGGCAGCAGGAAACATAAGTCTTTCGCACTCAGCACAACTGAAGCAGAATATATCGTAGCATGTGAGGCATGTACAGAAGCAATATGGATGAGAAAGTTGATCTCTGATCTATTTGATCAGGTTCTAGATTCGACCATAATACACTGTGACAATCCGAGTTGTATAAGGCTATCAGAACACCCAATGTTTCATGAACGGTTGAAACACATTGAGATCAAATACTACTTTATTCGAGATAAAGTCCAGGAAGGAGAAGTAAAGCTCCAGTGCATCCCCATAGATGAGAAAACAAAAGATATCCTGACAAAGCCTCTGTCCAAAATAAAGTTTACATATTTCCGAGACAAATTGGGAATCGTGGAAATAACTCCCTTAGCTGAAAGGGAAGAAATGACTCTCCAGGTTGGGAGGGAGCACTGACATATTATTGAATTGAGGATAGTCATTTTCAAGGTTGAAAAATGGTCCATCTTGGGCAGTTCCTTTCAAGTTCAGAAAGTGGTTTGAGATTTCTGATGGACATGCATTTTCCAGTTTGGAATATGGTCCAGATCGAACGGTCATTTTCGTAATGAAAATGGTTCGATGGATTGCTAATGTACCATAGACACCGATTTCCCATTGTGGTTAACATGGGGAATGGTCTAGGACAATCTCTCTTCTTGACGGYCACTCTCAGTAGTGGTCAAGAAGACTGGTCCGCCTCGCCGAACAACATTCTTTCGAAGCTCACAGTTGTGAGCAGTTTCGAAGAATGGTCCGTTTTGGAGGTTGGTGCAGGATAGTCATTTCCTTAGGAAATGGTCCGGACAGTCATTCCCTAGGGCAGATTCATTCTCTCCAGGTTGCACTTTGTTTAGTGCCAGAGCAATGGCCCAGATAGGTGAATGGTCCAGGTTCAACAATCAAGGACATGCTTTCCCTAGGGCAGACTCATTCTCTCCAGGTTGAACTTTGTTTAGTGTCGGAGGAATGGCCCAGGATAGGGAATGGTCTAGGCTCAGAAATCAGGACAATTATTCTTCCTTGCATGAGAAGAATAGTCCAGATAGCCCATCATTGATGTTCCACTTCGAGGGCAGATACTCTTCTAGATCTCACAGATGTGAGTGGAAGAATGGCCCAGATGACTCAATTTATATCATAACATTGTTTCTGTGCAGATTGATATCAGTTGATAATAATGGAGACTGCATGTCTCCAGACAGTAGATATATGCTACTGTGGTGGATATGTTCCACTGATTGTGACTGTGTGTCACAGATTGAGTAGTTGTGTACTACTATGAATAAACACAGTTGTGTTCTGTCAGTTGACATTGTACTAGTTGTCATGGAGATTATCCAGCTGGATAATAATGACGGTGCTCATGATGCTACCAAGTTGAATGGTTTGTTTGTGCTCAAGACCATTATCAGTTATACCTCCCTAGCTAGGAGGGAGTGTTGATATTACGGTAGCTTAAGGAGGTATCAACTTCCATTGTGACCCTTTGACAAGATTATAATATTCTGGAAGCAAGAAAAGAAGTGAATGTAACCCTAGAAGAGATGTCGGCTAAGAGAGATAATTAATATGAATTAATTAGTACCCATAATGAGAAGTCGACCCAGGTAGCCTACCAGAGCCAGTATAAATACAAGGCGCCAGTTCTCACTTTACACACAGCTCTCAGAATTATAGAGAGACACTTGTGCGCACTGCAGTTTGGCAGTCTTGTGCGCAAGTTCTGGAGAAGGTGCTGCCGCCAGTTCTGAAGCCTATTGTTTCTATCTTTCTGGGTTGGACTCTTTGATCAACTTTGGCTACTTCTTGCTTGGTGCATTAGCCTTGCTTGGCTATTGGTTTACTACCAGGATTCTTCTCTTTGTCAAGGTCAAGGTGCTCGGAGGGTGGCTTCAGCCTATGGTTGGGTGACAATAGTGATATTGTCTATGGTAAAACAAGCACATTCTGACAATAGTCATGTTAAGTTAATAAGAGAAATATCATTTAGCAAGAGATTATTAAAAACTTTGCATTTAAAAATCAATATAAAGACACCTATCATAAATAATATGATCTACAATGCACATAATCAAGTCTAAGCAATATTCATATCAAAGTGAGAGGATGTTGGTATTAGTGTTTAGAATCAACAATGAAGACTTAGATTACAATAGATAGAACAATTTCAGCAATGAAGACTTCAAATCTGACCAAACATTAAATACAACTACTCAATAATCTACTTAAACATTACAAGGGGTCATGTGAGTTTGAAAATTTCAACCAAAATTGATGAATAAGGTTAAAAAAACTCTTTGAAACATTTAAGATATATTTATAAAAATGTTTTAAATAAAAAACATTGGAGTGGATATTCTACCATGAGTATTTATTATTAGTTATATAGTCATGGTCATGTTAGTTAATAAGAGAAATATGATTTAACAAGAGATTATTAAAAACTTTGCATTTAAAAAGCAATATAAAGATTATTAAAAACTTTGCATTTAAAAAGCAATATAAAGACAACTATCACAAAGAATATGATCTACAATGCACATAATCAAGTCTAAGAAATATTCATGTCAAAGTGAGAGGATGTTGGTATTAGTGTTTAGAATCAACAATGAAGACTTCGATTACAATAGATAGAACAATTTCAGCAATGAAGACTTCAAATCCGACCAAACATTAAATACAACTCAGACTCAATAATCTACGTAAACATTACAAGGGGTTATGTGGGTTTGAAATTTTCAACAATCTTTCTTACAAAAATTTGAGTAATTTCAAATTAAAATTTCAACAATAGCCAATCATTAACTACAACTAGCACTCAACATTTTATGCAAACATGACATTGGACCATGCGAGCTCAACATTTTTAACAATATTTCATATAAATTTTTGAGCAATTTGTTATTACAACAAGTTTAACAACAGGAAGTTGGGTCTAGCTTGAGTGGTTATAAGGAGAAGTTGTTATCCTCCCCACTCATATTCAAATCCTGCTAGTGACATATTTTCCCCTTGTGGGTCGACTGGGGCTGGCAAGATACCATCAATCTCACTCTCTTTAGTGATTGAAGGTGTGATGTTTCCAAACGTTTTTTCTATTGATTGGGTCTTGCTTGGGTGGTTAATAGGATAAGTTGTTATCCTCCCCACTTAGGTTCAAATCCTAGTTGTGACATATTCGCCACTCATGGGTTGATCAGGACCGATAAGGTATCAACACTCTCTCTTGCTCCAGTGCTTGCAGGTGAGATGAGATGTTTCCAAACATTTTGTCAATTGGATATAGCTTGGATGGTTAAGGGGCCGAGAAGTTCTTATCCTCCTCACCTAGGATCAAATCCCACTTGTGACATGTTTTCTCCTTTTGGGACAATTGAGGCTAGAAAGATATTGACAATCCCACTCTTACATAAGTGCTTGAGGGTGAGACAAGATATTTCCAAACATTTCTTAGCCTTGAGGGTTAGCTCAATCAGTCACGAGCCAGACGAGCGATCTTTTCCCCGAATTTGGGGAGGTCATGGGTTGGACTCTCTTGATCCCTTTAGGATGAGGTGCTTACAACATAGGCATCGCTGGTTTACCTTAGTTACCATCAATCAATAGTGGTGAAGTCTTGGGGGGTTTCTCGTGCTTAGTTATAAGGGAAAAAAAACAAGTTTAAAAACAAAGAATTCAAATATAACCGATCATTAACTACAACTCAAACTCAACATTCCATGTAGACATTAGAATGGGCCATGCAAACTTGAGATTTTCCATAATCTTCCTTATGAAATTCAAGCAATCTCAAACTAAAATTTGAACAATTGTCATTACAACAATTTCAATAATAAAGAATTCAATTCTAATCAATCATCAATGCTCTTACAAAAATTTGAGAAGCCATAGATTAAAATTTCAAGAGTCTTCATCACAACAATTTCAACAATCAACCATTCTAATCTTACCAATCATTAATTGCAAATCAAACTTAAAACATGACCATTTGGGTAAGAATTCATGTTGTTAAATGAACCTAAATGTTAGAAGAAACCATTGTATTTCTCTTTATGTAATGATGAATGATATGTGTTAGTTTTCATTGTTAATTAATATAGTTTATGTTCATATACACTAAGATTATTTTGATTGTGGTAGGTCCACACATCCTTTTTTGAGGGGGTTTACTTATTTAAAACAATATGTAAGAGGAATTTATTTGCATAAAGAAATAATTAAAACGTTAAGTGGAAAACTTAGATCGACAAAGGAACAAGAGGAAATTTGGTAGATGAAGAACTATGAATGAAGGAATAGTAAGAGAAAATTGATCAAAGTACTTGTTCATCAAAGTACCCGATCAAAGTTCTTGGTTAGGAAAGTCCTCTGGAACTTTGTTCGATAGGAACTCTAACTAGCATGCACTATGAATGACAAAAACTTTGATGAATGAGCTATGATAGACCATTATGACATGAATTCTCTAATAATAAATTTTGCAAATGAATAACTCTAACTGAAAAAGGAGCTCTGAACAAAGGAACATGAGTATGAACTCAATTAAAGTTTCGTTATAAAAAAAATGCACATATACAAAAGATAATATACATAAACACTTTCGTATATGCACATTTGGTTTCCATGAATGTGCATATACAAAAAGCGCTTCCATATATGCGTATTTGGCTTTTCATGAATGCACATATAGGGAAGTACTTTTGTATATGTGCATTTTGGATTCTATAAATGCACATATATAGAAGTATGATTTCATATATGTGCATTTATAGAATTCAATATGTGACAAAAGCCTAATTCATATATATGCATTCACGGAAACCAAATGCACATTACATAAGCACTTCCATATATGTGTAGCATACACATATGCATATACAAAGCTTCCATGTATGTCAAGCATACGAAAGACACATATACAAAACCAATGTGCTTCCCTATATATACATAACACACAGATGTGCATATATGAAAGAAAGTGCAATGCATATGGGTAAGTGTAACATTTTTGTATATGCATGCGTGTATACTACAAATGTCCATATATGGAAATATTTTCTTATATGCATATTGTGTGGTTCACTCATATATGGAAGTGATGTGCTGCACTTCCATATGTGTAGCATACAAATGCACACATACAAATTGTTGTGTTTTTGTATATGCAATACGTAATAGAGAAGTCAGATATTTAGGTAGTTGCTTCCGTATATATGTATTTGTACCCTATGCGCATATACAAAAGTGTTGTGCTTTCATATATACACGTTTGTGTGCTACACATATACAAAAACCACATATCTAGCACAACGCTTTTGTATATGTGCATTTGTCTATGCAAGCATATATGGAGTTATCATGCTTCTGCATAGGCGACCTTTATATATATGCATAGCATAAAAAATCACATATATGCTTGTAACCATTTCCATATATATGCAATGAATAGTATGAGCATATATGGGAAAACAACGCTTCTGTACATGGAATATACAAAAGTCACATATCCGAGTACCCCCTTTCTTAAATGCACATTTGTTTTCTACTGACATATACAAAAGTATAATGGTTGAACCGTATATGCATACATATATGAAAGTGTTACTCTTTTGTATATGTGGGTTTTGTATATGTATAGCATACAAATGCACATATATGGGTACTCACTTTTGTATATGTGCATTTGTATAATACATGCATATATGAAAATGCTTCACTTTCATATATGCACATTGTATAGTACATACATATATGGAAGCACAATGCTTTCGTATATATAATACACAATACACAAGTTGCATATTTAGGTACCCACTTTTCATATATGCACATTTGTGTGTTACATGCTCCACTTTTGTATATGTGTGTTTGTGTGCTACTTGCATATATGGAAGCAAAGCACTTATATTGATCCAGATTGGATCATTACATTATTTGTCATCTATCTTGATTCTCTCAAAGTGTAAAAAATTGGAGGAATCAACTTACAAGGTCATTTTAATGGGATGTCCCAGTTTGGAAAATTGGGGTTTGAAACCTTCTGGAGCCATTTTGAGGCATCAAATGGCATTCTTTCGAGTCAAAACTTTCCTAGCACAGTTGAGACCCCATGATGCTATTCTACACACAAATACCTTTCCAATGGTGTAAAAAAACACATCAATTGGAACTCGTATGCAAAATTTATGCCTCTCGCAAGTTGACCTATTGTGCTGACCACCATGGTACAAGAGGATGCCATGTCAACCACCATTACTCATGCATATGGGGATATCCACATGAGGAATTTCAAGAAGATTCTAGAAGGTCCAAAACCTTATCACAATTGAGGGTTGATGAAGTCAAAACCCTAACCCTAGACGACTAGTAGGAGGAGAAGGGGTTCCATTCTATGTTATTGTATTTTGTTCCATAACAAAGCATAACAAATGGGAGTGGGAAAATTAGAGAGCATAATAGAGGGGGTTAATTTTCTGTAGAATCCTAATAGGCTATAGGTCTTAGGTGACTCCATTGAGAGTACTATCTACTTTGTACTTGCATTATTTCCATACCAGAGAAAAGAGAGTAGAGAAACCTCACCTTCTAGACAAGTTTTCTCCCGTAAGAGTTTCCTCGAGCAAATATTTGTGTTATTTTGTGGATGGTGTGTGACTGTATTTTACTGTTCTTTATTTTCCACATTTTATCTATTTCATGCATAAGCAGAAAATCAATAACTAAAGATTTTGGAATCTAAAGGAATTTAACCTTCATAGTGTAGATTTCAGTTTTATTTATCATATTTGTTGTGACGAATTGTTCTAGTGGAATATCCAAAGTAGTTTATAGATCATATTGGTATCAAAGAAGGTTTCTTTTGGGTATTTGTGGGAAGTTGCAGGATCCACAAATCAATTTAAGAAGAAAGTCCTAGAACCCTAGCCATGACTGATGTAACGTACCCAACCACCGAAGCTGGGTCACGTCACGCAAACAAATTCTCTTTATCAGCTCTGATACCATTTTAGTAACGTACTTACCCTCCAGCTAGGAAACAATACGTGCATAATACACATAACATGAAACTTATGTTAATTAAAGCCATTCTTTTGTTGTTATCCATTTTCCCATAGCCTAGAACTATAATTTATAACATATTTAGCTACGATAATAAACATAAAACGTATGCATCTGAAGCATGATAATAATCAACATGAGATACAACTAAACCATTCATTACAACAACATATAAGTCATTCTCATTCACACAGAGTTCATGCACACCAATAACACATGTAAATAACTCAGTACAAGATAAAACACTTATCTTAAACAAGAATTGTGCAACCGACTGCTTGGGACGGACGTTCCACCCAACCGTAGACTGACTTTTCCAAATCTCAACATCCAGTCACCCCCAAGCTGAGGGTAGCAATCCACAAAAGAGGGTGGTCTCTCACAGTCATTTCACAACGCATAAATCTCTCAACCCAACTAATATTCTCCTACAACTATCCTGACTTTTCCACTAGCTCTCTTCCTCTTGACCTGCCCAACCCAAGGAATGCACCATTCGTTTATCAGGGATAACCCAAGGGATGTACCATCTATTTATAAGGGATAACCCAAGGGATGTACCATCTATTTATCAGGGATAATCCAAGGAATGTGCCATTCATTTATCAGGGTGTCTCTGGCACATGTAGCTAGGAATCTCTCAGCTGAGAACTCAAGGGAAGCTGCTGCTAGGAAAACTATCAGCAACCCAACAACAACACTTTCTCTTCCAATGCAACTCAAGCAGGAGTTCACTCTTCCGACCTGAAAACCAGGCTCTTCAGTTCTACAACTCCAATTCGATCTAATTATGCTCTAGTTATGCTCTAGACTTCACCTTCCTATGGCCACACCAACTCCAAGCTCTCTTTTCTTCTCTCTACCCCCCATGCATGCATAAACTTGACTTATTTCCCAAATTGTTCGAGCTGCTATTACTTCTCCCTCAACCCATATGAAATTCCTCTCTTTTGCTTGCCTTTATTGACTCACACCCTTCCTCAAGTTGATTGTACTCAAACCCCATGTTCCCAATAACTTCGGGATGTGACCACTTACACCCACCCTCTTACATGCATTCAATGATTGGCTTTGGAGACACTCAATCAGAAATGGGAAGTTTCATATACAATAGAAGATTTAGCAAAATGGGTTGAATCCATAAACATGGGTAATCCCCCCCTTGGATGCCTCTTGGACTTTATCCTAGACACTCCCCTCTCTTTTGGATTAATTCAACCCCCATCTCTTGTCCATTTCCCCTTAGCAACTGACATCACATTTTATTGTTAAAACATTGAAATTCCCCTCTTTTGCTTGCCTTTCTTGGCTGACACTCTTCCCCAAGATGATTGTACTCAACTCCAATGTTCCCAATAGCTTAGAGATGTGACCACTCACACCCACCCTCTTACATGTATTCAATGATTGGATTTGGAAATACTCAATCAGAAATGGGAAGGTTCATATACAATAACAGATTTAGGAAAACGAGTTAAATCCATAAACATGGGTAATTCCCCCCTTGTACCCCTCTTGGCCATTATACTATAAACTCCACTCTCTTGTGGATTAATTCATCCCCCATCTCTTGTCCATATCCCCTTAGCAACTGGCATCACATTTTATTATTAAAACATTGAAATACAATTCACATATTACATCGCTTGGTCGTAGCCACATATTATATCTACATAAGCATTAATCAAACTAGGGATTATAATGGGTATGTTACATTCCCCCTCCCCTACAATTGTGCACCGTCCTTGGTGCACTCTATGCCGATATACATATATGAAAATTTACATCACAATACTTAGAAATAAAATTTCTGCAATTTAAGAATACCAACAACAACTCCAACCAAAATCTCATGTTCCTCTCAACTTGTCAACCCAAGGAATGAACCATTCATTTATTAGGGATACCCAAGGGATGTACCATCTATTTATTAGGGCTAACCCAAGGAATGTGCCATTCATTTATCAAGGTCCCCAACGCAGTTGGCTAGGACTCTGAGATGTGGTTCTAGAACTCTAGTTGCTCAAAATGGATTCTTGCATTCTGTCTTCTTCAAAACTATCAAAATTTTGTGGGTACTTTGTCCGCATGTTTTCTTCATGCTCTCATGTAGCATCTTCAGGACCGTAGTAGGTCCATTGTGTTGAATTTTCAATGAGCTATGGCTCATGCATTCTCTTTAAATTTTATGTTTAACTTTTACTTGAACCATAACTACTATAGTAAACGAAGATCACAAGAAGAATAACCATGCACAAGAACACAAGAAGTATCCTGGGAAACCCTTCTCAACAAGGGAAGAAAACCTAGCCAATCCTTTGCTATATTCTTCAAGAGAAAGACCTCCCACACCATCACCAAACCTAGCACACAAGAGGGTGTTGTAATTCTCATAATTTCAGACCACAACTTTTGAAATCATGAGATGACACAATGATAAGTGTGTTTCCTCAATGGGGATTCACCTTTAGTTATATAAGGTTTGTCACATCAAATTATGAGTCTATTGGCACAATAGGGCCGACCTCAATAACTCAAAATATAATTAATAATTACCATATTAATTATCTTTTACTTTAATTATCTTTTATATTAATTATCTTTTACATTAATTATCTTTTATATTAATTATCTTTTACATTAAGGTGGGGCTGACATGTACCCTTTACATAACAAATAGCGTTAAAGGTAAGTCTGACTCTTGAACAATATAGCAAGGGATCTCATACACCCACTAGTGCTCAATCACTAGGGGCACATCCATCTGTGCTCAGTCATAGGGATGCCTCTCTATCTCACTGCCTCTCACAGGAGAACCACACTCAGTAGTGCTCAACCACTAGGATCACGTTCACCCGTGCTCATCCACATGCACGTCCAACTCAACATATCTTCTTTCTCATTGCGTTACACAGGAGGGTCATTTGGAGTTCATGATCTCAACTCTCTACTTAGAGGAGGCTAATACATCATTTCATCTTTGTCTTAGAACAATGCACCCAACTCAGGGGCTCTCTCTCAGGTCTGTGTCTTGGGGGATGTATCACACAACTGTAATCATCAACACTCCCTCTCAGCTAGGGAGACATTCTCCATCAGGCCAAGTATCGCACATAAGTACTTGAACTTTGTCTTGGATGTAGTCATCAACACTCCTTCTCAGCTAGGGAGGTAATCTTCACCAAACTAGTTTCTCACAGAAGTACTCGAGCTTCGTATTGGCAAGCGGTTTGGTGAAGATATCTGCAGTCTGATCATGTGTAAGAAGGTACTGCATGTGTACTTCTTCCCTTTGCAACATGTCTCTAATATAATGATATTTTATCTCAATGTGTTTTGATCTATCATGAAACACATGGTTCTTAGAGAGCTTCACATAGCTCTGGTTATCACAAGTAATAATAGGGTCCATATAATGATCAAATAAATCTATCAAAAGCCACACTGCTTCACAGACTGCCACACTCAATGCTATATAATTTTCTTCTGTAGTACTCAAGGCCACAGAGCTTTGTTTCCTGTTGTACCAGGAAACTATGGTCAACTCCAAGGTAAAACAACAACCAGATGTGATGTTCTGGTCCACTGTACTCTTTTCTCAATCTGTATCGACATATCCCTGTAAACTCAAGTTCACACTGGAGGCATATCTCAGGCCATATCCAACTGTGCCTCACATATATCTCAATACATGCTTTACTTTTATCCAGTGAGTCTGTTTCGGCTGACTCGTGGATTGACTAAGCACATTCACTGCATAACATATATCAGGTCCGGTGTTAATGAGATACATCAATGATCCAATCAGCTGTCGGTACACATGTGGATCAATCTCGTCTGAATCATCATCATTTATTTTTCATCAAATCCATCACCATCGGTGTAGACATGGATTTGCATTCTGTCATACTGAACTTCTTTAATATCCCCACTGTATATTTTCCTTGATTTAGGAAAAGTCTCATTGGTCCTCTATCGTACATCTTGTCCCAAGAAGTAGTGCATCATACCCATATCCTTCATCTCAAAATCAGAAGTCAAAGATTTCTTGTAACAACACGACTTCTTGAATAAGTCATCAAAATCAGGCTCTTATCACCAACAATGTAATAGTATAGGTTTGGATTAGCAACACTCTTGTTGAAACCCAAACTTCATCAAGAATCCATCTATCTGATGTTGTTTCCAACGGATGGATGGTAGTACATGTTAGCACTGGAAGTCACCTCCTGATTGCAGGGGAGGTAAGCCTAGTACCCACCAGTGTTTGGGGTGGATGTTGGTTTAAATGTGGATGGTCGATGGCCAAAACTCAACAACATGAAAGATGTTCAACATAGAACTGGACATGAAATGCACAGGGAAGTGAGGGCCACATTAAATTCAGTCAGTAAATTGAGTTAAAGTGAGAGTAGAGGGAAGAATTAGGAGAAAGGGTGAAGGAGACTTCTCTGGGCATCAGGCCTTCCAGCAGCTCAGAGAAGAAAACCCAAGCTCAAGAGAATTCTTGAGCTTAAATTCAGACACCGAATATGTCTACAAGGGACACAGTTACAACTGCAGTATGATCAAACCTCCATCATCCTACATCTACAACATCTCGACTGGATCCTCCATGTCCGAGCCATTCAATGTGAGAAGGAAACATATACACAGGGAAATGAATAAAACTGACCACGATACCGCTATAATCAAACCTTCATTACAAAAGTATAATGATCCTCAACTGGATCATCCATGCCCGAGTGTTTTAAAGATCTTTACAGACAAAATGAAAGAGAAAGGAATCCAAATTCTATTAACATGAAAGTCTCAAATCGATTACAAAACCAGAGAACAACTATGGCGGAACAAAGTTACAGATTGGGAGCTCTGCTCAACCAAAGACTTTTACAAAATCCCAGAACTCCACATATATACTCAAAATAATTCTCCATCCTCAGTAGAGGCATGCTCGAACCATTGCATTCAAGGCTTGGCGTCTGCATCTTCTTCTGTCAGTCTGCACTTGCATTCTCCTGTCAGACATGAGCTCATATTAGTATGGGCCTTGCAGAAAAACTGGCTCGCAGGGGTACCACGGGCTGATGGTCTGCCTCCACTGCCAACTCTTCCATGCTTTTCATTTATGGGGTGAGGCGAGGCTTCAACCACCTCCCCCCTCTTTGATTTACTTCTTCATCAGGATCAGAATGAGGCTGAGTCGATTTGGCACCTGGAGAACTTGGCGACCCCTTCTACGAAAACATCGTCGTTTTGGTCCTGGGCGTAGCTCACGTGAACTCTGAACCTTTACCTACATACGACCTCGGGCCATGACCTAGTGCTTATCCCCTATGAAATTTTAGGATTTCGTGTTTCGAGAGTCATTACTTCACTTGATTCCCAATATCCTGATGCTCGAACTCGTGAAATGGCCTCTCTCAGATTGACGGTCGGATCTGCTATGCATCTGACGACCACGATTGCATCCCAGAAACCCCATTCACTAGCCGATAAATAGGCGCTTACTCTTCTTTGTGGCCCCGCTTTTCTATATGACCTCAGGCCATGACCTGGGGCTCTATCCTCGAATATTTTCGGGACTTCGCTTTTTGGGGAATCGGGGCGTTGCTTCCTATCAAACCTCCTATTTGCAAAAGCGATTTCAGGATTTCGCGTTTTTCAAACTTGCATCGTGCTCCATGATAAAACCCTGACTCGTGAAATCACGAATTCACTAATCTGTTTCCACGTGCCCCTCTAGTTTGGACGGCCTAAATCTTATTCACACTTAAGGACTCAGGAGTTTCGCGCCTTCCTCACTTCAAAATTCCTGAAGTGGCATTCTCTGATTTCCCGATATGCACGTGCCTTAGCACAACCTGCCCCGACTTTGGATGAAACATAGTTGTGGGTTTTTTAAGCCCCCTTATTTCACATTTGGTCATCCAATGGCCAAATCCTAAGGGAAAACACCCCCCTGCAAGAATATGTGATAACATTAGGCTCCATGGGGGATAGAGTCCTCGCTGCGAGACTCTAAGATCTCTTTTGCAGTTCTAGTCGCCTTATGTTGGGCTATGGAGTCAAGCTCAAAACACCTTGCTGAGGAATACAGGCCGATAAGTAAAAAATGAAAATAAACACACATACTCCAAGGATCTTATTTATGTACAACCCTAAACTAATTTATTTTTACATAGTGCTAGGTGAAAGCAAATTTCCACCATAGCCATTCAAGTAACTTCCTGAATGGAAGTTCCTTTACTCTGTCAATGATTGATAACAGATGATGCAACCATGACACCATAATGGTTACATCCTTCAGCTTTCCTTGAAAGGTTGAAGTTGAGAAAAAACTAGGCGGCTCCAAGGCATGAAGGAAATGCAGCTCCATGTACTCGCTGACTGACTCATAGAATGAGTGGAAAACTCTTGAAAATTTGTAACATACAACCCGATCTGTTCCATATCTGATCACACATGGATAAATATCTCTGATAAGCATAGGTGGATGAGAAGCTGGTGCAGGTTGACTGGTCTCAGGTGGTGGCTGCTCACCTACAGGCTCTGGAGAGGCTATGAACTGCCCCTTCTGCTGCTCCTTTTCTTCTTTATGGATTTCCTAAGGGTGAGAGTCATAATCATGATAAACATGACCCATGGGAAAGCTATGATCTTCAATCAGCTGCTCAGGATGGCTGATTTTATCATGATGATTTTTGTTAATGAATAGAGAATAGGGCTATGCTGTATGCTCTTGGAAATCCACCCTATCCAACTCAGAATCTGATTCATAGCTTTCATATACAGGCTGGCTGCTCCCCAGGTCAACAAATTGCGATATGGGGCCCTGCTACTCTTCATCCGAATAATCATCGAAGCTAGGGACAACAGGCACCTCAGGAGAAAAATGCAAGGCCTCTACAACTATGAAATATTCATTATCATCCTTAGTAGAGCTGCCAAGAACATCCACCTCAAGGAATGGAAAATCCTTTGCGCTTTCTTCATATTCCAACCTTTCTAGTTTGTCAGAGAGAGATTTTATCAGTTTCATTACTTCTCCCAAAGCATCTTCATCTTCCTCATGGCCCTCATCCTCACAACCTTCACTAGTCACAACCATATATTGATCATGGCCTTCACATTCCTCACAACAATTATGATAGATTAACTCAGAGGAATAATACCTTTGACAATGCTTATTAAAGGCTGCATGAAACTGTTCTAGGGAGGAGATGCTAGCAGGGGGAAAGGATTGATACCAGTCATGGGCATCCCCGTCCAATGAGAACATGAACATCTTCATTAAAACATCTTCATGATGTATCTCCCACTGATGCATGAGTTCATGAAACTCATGGAGATGCCGAGCAGGGTTGTCCTCTTTACGTTCTCTAAATATGGGCAAATAATTACCCCATTCATCCATAGTAGGGACAATGTTAGGAAAGCCAGGAACATCAGAAAAATTAAAAGGAGCAAACCTCTGAGCCAGGATTTTGTTCATTTCGAACCAGTGGAGTCGCCAATCGATCCTTCAACCATGGAGTCGCCAGGTGAATGATATGCAGAATGAGTGTGTCTGGTCTTTTTTCACCATCAAAGACCAAACCTGATCGTTGTGTTCTCCCAAGGGGCTACCAAGTGTAGCCATAAGTAGTCACACTGAAACAACGGAGTCCAGACAGTGGAGTCGCCAGGTGCAAGCACAATCTTCAATGGTTCTGATACCTGATGCACCCTCAGAATCATAAGCTCGTTGTCTTTCTCCAAGGGAAGATATATTCACTTTCGTCCCTGGCAATGACGCCAGAAATGTTAGCACCAGAAGCCACCTTCTGATTGCAGGGGAGGTAAGCCCAATGCCCATTAGTGTTTGGGGTGGATGTTGGTTTAAATGTGGATGGTTGATGGCCAAAACTCAACAACATGAAATATGTTCAACACATAACTGGATAGGAAATGCACAGGGAAGTGAGGGACACATTAACTTCAGTCAGTAAATTGAGTTAAAGTGAGAGAAGAGGGAATAATTAGGAGAAAGGGTGAAGGAGACTGCTCTGGGCATCAGGCCTTCCAGCAGCTCAAAGAAGAAAACCCAAGCTTAAGAGAATTCTTGAGCTCAAATTCAGACACCAAAATATGTCTACAAGGGACATAGTTACAACTGTAGTATGATCAAACCTCCATCACCCTACAACTGCAAAAACTCGACTGGATCCTCCATGTCCAAGCCATTCAATGTGAGAAGGAAACAGATACACAGGGAAATGAATAAAACTGACCACGATATCGCTATAATCAAACCTCCATTACAAATGTATAACGATCCTCGACCGGATCATCCATGCCCGAGTGTTTTAAACAAATTTACAGACAAACTGAAAGAGAAAGGAAGCTAACTTCTATTAACATGAAAGTCTCAAATCGATTACATAACCAGAGAAAATCTCTGGCAGAACAAAGTTATAGATTGGGAGCTCTGCTCAACCAAATACCTTTACAAAATCCCATAACTCCACATATATACTCAAAATAATTCGCCATCCTCAACAGAGGCGTGCTCGAACCATTGGATTCAAGGCTCGGTGTCTGCATCTTATGTCAGTCTGCACCTACATTATTCTGTCAAACGTGAGCTCAGATCAGTATGGGCCCTGCAGAAAAACTGGCTCGCAGGGGTACCATGGGCTGACGGTCCGCCTCCACTACCAGTTCTTCCATGCTTTTCATTTATGGGATGAGGCGAGGCTTCAACCACCCCCCCTGCTTTCATTTACTTCTTCATTAGGATAAGAACGAGGCCGAGTCGATTTGGTACCTGGAGAACATGGCGACCTCTTCTGTGACAACATCGACGTTTTGACCCTGGGCGTAGCTCACATGAACTCTGCACCTTTACCTGCATAGGAACTCAAGCCATGACCCAATGCTTATCCCCTATGAAATTTCAGGATTTTGCGTTTCGAGAGCCTTCACTCCACTTGATTCCCAATATCCCGATGCTCGAACTCGCAAAATGGCCTCTCTCAGATTGACGGTCGGATCTGCTATGCATCTGATGACCACGATTGCATCCAAAAAACCCCAATCACCAGCCGATAAATAGGCGCTTACTCTTCTTTGTGGCCCCACTTTTCTATATGACCTCGGGCCATGACCTGGGGCTCTGTCCCCGAATTTTTTCGGGACTTCGCTTTTCGGGGACTCGGGGTGCTGCTTCCTGTCAAACCTCCGATTTACGAAACCATGATTTCAGGATTTCACGTTTTGCAAACTTGCATCGTGCTCCACGCTAAAACCCCGACTCGTGAAATCATGAATTTGCTAATCTGCTGCCATGTGCTCCTTTGGTTTGGATGGCCCAAATCTTCTTCACACTTCAGGACTCGGGAGTTTCACGCCTTCCTCACTTCAAAATTCTTGAAGTGGCATTCTCTGTTGTCTCGATATGCATGCACCTTAGCACAATGCGCCCCGACTTTGGATGAAACAAAGTTGTGGGTTTTTTAAGCCCCCTTCTTTCGCATTTGGTCATCCAATGACCAAATCCTAAGGGAAAACACCCCTTGCAAGAATATATGATAACAATACAGATGGAAGTGCATCGGGCTACTGGATCAATATGTCTCATAATAGTTCACTCTCTCTGCTTGTGATAATCCTATGACTACGAGTCTCGTTTTGTATTTCTCGATACTTCAATCAGCTGCATGTCTTTCTGCCTCTTACAGAGTTTGTCAAGCCGAGACATGCCTTTTATGGCCTACTATAAAGTCCTTGGGAATATCAACTGGAACAACTGGATCAACTGTATCAATGTCTATCTCCCTCTGGACTGCTGAAGAAGAAGAAGGTACTGTCTCTCTTTCTCAATTAGTTTGACTCCTTCTAATTCAAGTAACTCCCTCTGAAGTCTGATGGATAAGCATATTCCTTTGTTGTTAACCTGTCTGGAATAAGAAAACAAACGAAAGGAAACAAGACAAGAATATCTCCTAATGGAGATTCATGAGTACATCTCTAGAATCAAAACATTTTAAGGATTGTTGTCACAACTACAACACTTGTAATGTAGCAAGGTTAGAAATGTAGGTTATAGGCATGATAATTTAAAACAATCAAACTTAGAGTCTTCAATTCCAGTGTGTTTCTTCTCTGGATGCACTGAGATCCTTCTGGATCCATGATTGCACCAAGGGTTCCTTCCTCCTGCAAGTATCCTTATGACAATGATGCAATTAATATATATACAAGTGCATACCTGAGAGTGTACACCAATGGAGGTTCTGCTTGTTTGTCAATGTCATGATGATCAATGACATTCCTCGCTTGTTTTCCATAGACTAGAAGACACATTATGTTGTTGTAGCTTCATGTGACCACCTTCCACTGCTACATTCTATAAACAAACTTGTTTGCCCTTGTAGCGACCTTGTACTATACAAGTCTCTGCATCAACCGTGTATATCAAGACTATAATCAAGGCTTTATTGTTGTTTGTAGATGACATAAGTAATAACGAGAAACTCCTTGCTGTCAACCAATGTCTTGATTGTCTGAAATACCCTTGAGATGCTAGCACAAATATTTAAGACCAAAAACTTCAAGCAACCACTGCTGTTGTCTTAAATTTCCTCTTCTGTCTCCTTGCTAGCCAAATATCTGGTTTCCTACATTTTGCTTTATTGCAAAAGCAAGTTCGAAATTTCCATAATCTTCATAATCTTATTCCTTCACTTTTTCTACAAAAGAAACTATCCAAGGTCATTAAATATTAAGGCTTCAATTCTTGTTGATATGTTGAGGCTTGTTACATATGCCTAGAAATATCGAGGAAAATTGTTTAGAGTTCATTCTCAGTAGTAGCTTCACCAACATGCCTTAATTTGACTTCAAAAATGATGTCAAAACGATCTTCAAGGTGTTGTCTAATCTGGAAACTTATACATGAAGTATGCCTCATATTTGCTACCTATTTTGCTGTAGTTTGCTCTTGGATCTGCCTCAGAGAGCCTCAGATCCACCCTCTATTACAGCCTTAGATCCACCATAGAAATGCCTCATAAAATACTGTAATAGTTCTACTGATTTAGGGTTTAAGTTTGGAAGTTTGTGGTCAAAACAACCCTTAGCGACTGCCTCAAAAAAAATTGTGGCTAGCATGCCGAGCCTCTCCTAGGCTGCGACTTTTCTCTCTTTTTCTAGCAAGCCGAGCCACCAAGGAACAAGAGGCTTCCCCCCCATGCTATCCAGAATTCCTGCCCTTTCTTTTACCACAGATTTCTGGGCTGCGGTAGCCTTAGTTTTCTCCTTATAAGGGGTCTGACCATTCTTCATTAAGTGTCTCTTCTGCGGCAGCTTTTAGAGGGGCCTCTCCCTTGATGCAGTCTCCTTTTAGGGTCTTCAACATGACTCTCCTTGCTACAATCTCCTCTTAGGGTCTTCAACATGAATCTCCCTTGGACTGTCTCACAGACCTCCAAAAACACCCAGCCATAGTCTGTTTACTAGCAAGGGTAGCCTCTTAGACTCAACGATCTTTTTCTAGGCCTCTTGCAGCCTTATTTCCCTAGGCCGAACCTCCTATGGGTTGCAGATGGGCTCTCCTAGGTTGGTTTTTCTTTTAACTGGCATGTGGCAGCCCTTTAAGCATTGGTAACAACCCTCTCACATAGGTCTAGCCCTGCGACTACTCTCCTTTTCATAGTACTATCCAAAAACAATGAACTCGAGGCTTCACCCGGTCCCTCTTTATGGTTGGATTAAGGTCATTAAATCTCCACAGAGAATTAAGAAACAATCCAACCTTCTTTCCTTATATCAGTGGTAAATTTTTAGCAACCTTTCTTCAATTGTGCAATGGTCATCATTAGGACCTGATCTAAAACCATGTTGAATTTTCAATGAGCTATGGCTCATGCATTCTCTTTAAATTTTACTTGAACCATAACTACTGCAGTAAACCAAGATCACAAGAACAATAACCATGCACAAGAACGCAAGAATTATCTTGGGAAACCCTTCTCAACAAGGGAAGAAAACCCAACCAATACTTTGCTATATTCTTCAAGATAAAGACCTCCCACACCATCACCAAACCTAACACACAAGAGGGTGTTGTAATTCTCATAATTTCAGACCACAACTTCTGAAATCATGATATGACACAATGATAAGTGTGTTTCCTCAATGGGGATTCACCTTTATTTATTTAAGACTTGTCACATCAAATTATGTGTCTATTGGCACATTAGGGCCGACCTCAATAACTCAAAATATAATTAATAATTACCATATTAATTATCTTTTACATTAAGGTGGGGCCGACTTGTACCCTTTACATAAAAAATAGGGTTACAGGTAAGTCTGACTCTTGAAAAATATAGAAAGGGATCTCATACACCCACTAGTGCTCATCCACTAGGGGCACATCTATATGTTCTCAACCACATGGATGTCTCTCTATCTCACCGCGTCTCACATGAGAACCACACTCACTAGTTCTCAACCACTAGGATCACGTTCACCTTTGCTCATACACAGTCACATCCAACTCAACAGATCTTCTTTCTCACAACGTTACACAAGAAGGTCATATGGAGTTCATCATCTCAACTCTCTACTCAGAGGAGGCTAATACATCATTTCATCTTTGTCTCAGAACAATGCACCCAACTCATGGGATTTCACACGTTCATCTATGCTCAGCCACAAGCATGTCCAACTCAGAAGATCTTCTTTCTCACTGCGTTACACATGGGAATCATCTGGAGTATCATCTCAACTCTCTGCATAGATGAGGCCAACACAACATTCCAATTCTGTCTTAGATAGGAGCCACACACCCAACGTAGGGGCTCTCTCTCAGGTCTGTGTCTTGGGGGATGTCTCATGCAGCTGTAATCATCAACACATTGAACCCTTACCAACCCTATGGCTTTGTTCCTGAGCACTTTGACTTTCTGATCCAGGATGTGTACTGGTTCCACCTAGAAATATCCTTTGTTCTTCACCTGGATCACATTCCAATCAATGACATGATTAACATCAGCTACATACTTTTTAAGTAATGATACATGAAATACATTATGCACTCTCATGGATGTAGGAAAATATAACATGTATGCAACTGACCCTATCTTTTCTAATATTTCAAAAGAACCATAATATCTTGCTGCCAACTTCAGGCATATTCCTAATCTTAGCGAACTCCTCTTTGCATTTACTTTCAAAAACACATGTTATCTGTTCCTGTCTGCATAAATTTTCTACCTATCCTGGGCAGCCTTCAAATTTTTCCACATCTTTTCCATCTGATCTTCCATTTTTTTTAACAATTCTGGCCCAACAAATTCTCTGTCTGTTGGATTATCCCAACTCATTGGGTGTTACGTTTCCTTCTATACAATGCCTCAAATGGACTCATTTTCAATGAGGCCTGATACCCATTATTGTTGGCAAATTCAACTAAATGGATATAATTTTCCCACTTTGATGGATGATCCATCACATACATTCTAATCATGTCCTCAATTATCCCGCTAGTCCTTTATGTTTTCCCATATGACTCTGGATGATATGATGTACTAAGATTTAAGTTTGTTCCAAATCCCTTGAACAAACCTTTCCAAAAATTGGAAGTAAACTTTGGATCTCTGTCTGAAACTATTGTCTTAGGCACTCCATGTAACCTAACAACTTCTCTCATATAAATATCTACAATATTTGTTGCCTTGTGTGTAGTCTTTACTGGAATAAAGTGTGTTGATTTAGTCAATTTTTCCACCACCACTATGATGGAATCATGCTTCTTTACTGTTATGGGAAGCTTAGTAATAAAATCAATTGAGACAACTTCCCACTTCCATTCCAGAATGGGAAACGATTGTAGCAAACCTGCTGGGTGTCTATGTTTTGTCTTTACTTTTTGGCATTCCAGATATCTGGCTATGTAATTCGCCACTTCTTTCTTCATCCCCGACCAAAAATATTGGCTTCTTACTGCTGCAATTGTTTTATGATATCTTAGGTGCCCAACATATGGCACATTGTGCATCTCCTTCAACACTGCATTTTTTAGTTCACTAGAATTTCGACACATACACCTTACGTTTGTACATGAGAATTCCATCTTCTTTCAACTCATAATAATTAAATTTCTACTAAAAATTTCCTTGTCGTAATGTCTCTTTTATTTTTAAATAATTCTTATTTGGATTTGATGCTGCAATAACTTTTTCTTTCAGATCTATCCTATACATGCTAATGGATACAATATGCACTTCATGATCTCTCCTGTTGAGTGCATCGACCACTTGATTTTCCTTACCCTTTATGTGCTTAATTTCGAAGTCATATTCTCTCAGAAATTCCATCCATCTAGTTTGTATAGCATTTAGTGTTGGTTGTCCAAACACATGCTTCAGACCACAATGGTCTGTCCTTAGCTCGAATTTCTTACCCACAAGGTAATGCCTCCACATTTTCAATGCATGTACAATAGCTGCTAACTCCAAGTCATGGGTAGCATAATTCCTCTCATTCTCTTTTAATTTTATGGACTCGTAGCATACCACATGATCCTTTTGACTAAGGACTCCACCAAGCCCTTCCTTGCATGCATCGGTGCACACAAACAAATATTTGTTTGGATATGCAATCTTCAATTCTGGAGCACTTTTCAATATTCTTTTCAACTATTGAAAACTCTCTTCACACTTGGAAGTCCATTCGAACTTCACACCCTTCTTTTTCAAAGAAGTGATTGGACTTGTAATCTTTGAAAAACCTTTTATGAATCTTCGGTAATAATCGACAAGACCCATGAATGATTTGACCTCTGTCACATTCTTTGGTGCTATCCATCCTCTATTGGCCTCTATCTTCTCATGATCCACTTATATACATGCTGCTGATATTATATGCCCCAAGTAGTGAATCTTCTTTTGATGAAAGATGCACTTACTTAGCTTAGCATATAATCTATGCTCTCTCAAAACTTGTAACACCATTCTTAAATGTTTCTCATGTTCCTCTTTTGATTTGGAATAGACAAGTATATCATCTAAGAACACAATAAAAAACTTGTCCAGGTACTCCCTGAGCACTCCATTCATCTGACACATAAAAACTGCTGGGGTATTTGATAGTCCAAATGGCAATACCGTGAATTCATAATGCCTATATCTTGTTCTAAATGTTGTCTTGCTGATGTCTTCTTCCCTTATCCTTACTTGATGATAGCTTGATCTCAAGTCAATATTTGAAAATATTCTTGGACCTTTCAACTGATCAAACAAATCATCAATTCTTGGTAAAGGATACTTATTCTTTATGGTAACCTTATTAAGTTTCCTGAAATCAATACACAACCTTAAGGTTCCACCTTCTTCTTCACAAACAGAACTGAGGCTCCCCAAGGTGACACACTTGGGCGTATATACCCCTTTTTTAACAACTCTTCAAGCTTCATCTACAACTCCTTCAATTTTGGTGTACCCATTCTGTATGGTGTCTTAGACATTGGGGCATCTCTTGGCACCACATCGATAGAGAAATCAATGTCTCTCTTTGGTGGAAATCCTGGGATTTCCCTAAAAACATATTCAAAATCACTCAAGATCGGATGGTCTTCAATGCTTGCCACTTTGTCTTTGGCTGCCTCCTCCATATGGGCTTCAAACACCTGACATCCCTTCTTGAATCTCTTCTTCAACTACATAGCTGAAATATCTATAACAACTACAACTCTTGGAATTCCTTGAATCTTGCCTTGTTGCCCTTCCTCATCAAGACATGTGATTGTCTTGTTGTAATAGTCTAGGACATCATGATGCTTTTCCAACCAATCCATGCCAATTAGAAAGTCATACGAACCCAATGGTATGATGTAAACATCTACCTTCGTGTTGAGTCCATTCATGTCTATTTGACAATCTTTAACCGACTCATTGATCTTTTTCTTAGCCCCCATGGCTAACTGAACTAACCAATATTTCTTATGCTCACTTCTTTGCAAGTGAATTCTTTCAACAATGTTAGAATTTATGTAACTATGGATAGATCCGTAATCAATTAAAATTATTGTGGGTTGGTTATCAATATTACCCTCCACTTCGATCATGGGGGATTGATATTATGCCTGCTTGTTGTCCAAGGCTGCATAAATCCTTGGAATACTTCCTCCCATCTCTCCCACTATTTTAGCCTCCTGAATGTTGTGGAAAATCCTCATTCTTTCTCATTTATGAGGGAAGTCCTTAGATAAGTGATTTCCCCCACATCCCCAACATTGAACAGGCTGCTGCGTTGGCCTTTTCCCAAATGAATATGCATTCTTTTGATCATTTTGGGCTGCTTGGATTTGATGACTTACTTGGGAGTTATTTCTAAAAAAAAAGGTGGCTTAAAACCTTTCTACCTTTGATCCTTTTTATCTTTTATCTTGTCATTCCAAGTCTTTTGGAAAATTGCCCTTCCTTTGCTTTTCTACATAAAGGTGCCTTGCTCCCCTTATGGTTTCCTCCAAGGTCTTGGGGTTGTCATATTTAATCTTATCACTATAGAAGGAGGGTAACCCACTTAGAAACCTTTTGATTTTAACCTTCTCATCCTTGATGAAGTCAACATACTTCAACAATTCAAAGAACCGATTCTCATATTCCTCCATTGTCATGGTTCCCAACTTGAGTTCAAATAACTCTTTCATCTTTCTCTCATAGTAATGCTCGAACAAATATTTATCTTGGAAATATCCTTTTGATTGCCTCCATGATATTCTTTTCTCATTGAGCTTCTTGTCTTTCTTAAGTTTATCCCACCACATGGATGGATTTCCTTGCAAGTGGTAGGTGGAAATCCTAGCTATTACCCGGGATGGGTAGTCATGCAACTGGAAATATTTCTTCATTTCCAACAACCAAGCCTCTGCCTCTTCTTCTTTCCCGTGTTCACCATTGAAAGTAGGTGGATTTATTTTCCTGAGTTCACTTTGCAAGATGTTTCCCTCATTCCTTCTTCTTTGCCTCTAAACAAGAGACACACTTGGGCTACTTCCTGGTACTGAACTTGTATGAGTTATTCTAGTGGACTTCCTTGGAGAATGATGAAGCATTCTCATGCTTCTTGATTGCCTATCATTTCCATGATCATCCCTTTTACTGTGAGATCTATATGTTGATACTTGTATTGCACTAGTTTCTTTCTTGGTGCCATAATCTTTGTTGACTTTCATATGCAACATGATCAATCTCTGAAGCATTTCTTCCTGAGACTTCATAATCTTTTCATTATCATCCATGTAGCTTTGCACTTCCCTATGAAGGCTTCTCATAGTGACAATATATTTCCTATCTCTTCTTCCATTTGACTCCGTCTCAACATTCCCCATGTTGATATGTAGACCTTTGAACTCTTCACCATGGATGTAAGACCCTTGAACATCTTCCATGACTTTAGTCCTCATATAAGAACTAAGTTTCTTTCTGTACCTCTAATTCTGCAAGATTTGTAGCCAAAAAAATTTGTTAGGCTAAAATAATTAGCAAGATACATGAAATTATGTACAATTGTGTTCCCATATTGTATCAGAATTCTTTCTTTCATGAGTTCGCCCGAAAAGTTTCAACACTTAGATTATTTTTCCAATTATTCGGACTCACGAACTTGTGGACTTGCGGACTCACGAAAGCATAATTCTCCCTTTCACAAGTTTGTCTAAAAGTCTCAACACTTAGATTATTTTTCCATCTATTTGGATTCACCGACTCACAAACTCGCGGACTTGCGGACTCATGAAAGCATACTTCTTCCTTTCATAAGTCCATCCAAAAATTCTCAACACTTAGATTATTTTCTAACTTTGTGGACTCCTAGACTCGCAAACTCACAGAATAATAATAAGTCCCAACACTTAGCCATTTTAACCTTTGCAGGCTTGCAGAATCACAGACTCAGAGACTCATAATAAGTCCAACACTTGGACATTTTTACCTTTGTGGACTCGCAGACTCACAGACTCATAATAAGTCCAACACTTAGTCGTTTTTACCTTAGTGGACTCACAGATTCACGTAATCATAATAATTCCCAACAATTAGTCATTTTTACCTTTGAAGACTTGCTGACTCACAGACTTGTGGACTCATGGACTCATAGTAAGTCCCAACACTTAGCCATTTTTACCTTTGTGGACTCGCGGACTCACGAAATTGCAGACTCACGAACTCATAAACAAATTTCCAAGATCTTACCGCGGTCTCGTGGGATTGACAGTTGGTCTGCCACATGGCTCCATATCACCTGCCAACTATAATCTCGTCCAACATGTACCTGCCATCGTGAAAACACACATATTTCTTCTACCACGTCAGTTGACACGTGGACTCTACACCATACTGACGTCATCGTATGAAGAAATACCCAAATTTTTCCGATTTTCTTATGTTCAAAATTTCCAAAGGGGCTCAATTATTCACATTACCCATGAAATTTCTCTCGATCTTACTGCCGTAACTCAACAAATGAATTTAAAACATCCTTTTTTCGGCATTTTGTGAAACAATTTTCTTGTACAGTTTGTAATTTTCACTTATGTGTTCCACTAATTAGCCCATCCAGGCTCAGTGTTGAAAACTGGGCTCTGATACCACTTTGTAACATACCCATCCACTGGAGTTGGGTCACATCATGCAAAAAATTTATCTTTATCAACTCTGATACCATTTTAGTAACATACCTAGCCTCTATCTAGGCAACAATACATGTGAAATACACATAACACAAAAATTCTGCTAATTAAAGCCATTCTTTTATTGTTATCCTTTTTCCCATAGCCTACAACAACAATTTATAACAGATTTAGCTATGGTAATAACCATAAAACTTATGCATCTGAAGCACGCTAATAATCAACATGAGATACAACTAAATTGTTCATTACAACAACATATAAGTCATTCTCATTCATGCAGAGTTCATGCACAACAATAACACATGTAAATAACTTAGTACAAGATAAACCACTTATCTTAAACAAGAATAGTGTAACCCACTGATTGGGACGGATGTTCCACCCAATCGTAGATTGATTGTTCCAAATATCAACATCCAGTCACCCTCGAGCTGAGGCTATAAATCCACAAAAGAGGGTTTTCTCTCACAGTCCACTCACAACTCATAAATCTCTCAACCTAACTGATATTCTCCTACAACTATCCTGACTTTTCCACTAACTCTCTTCCTCTTAACCCTCCCAAACCAAGGAATGCACCATTCATTTATCAGGGATAACCCAAGGGATGTTCCATCCGTTTATTAGGGATAACCCAAGGGATGTACCATCTGTTTATCAGGGATAACCCAAGGAATGTGTCATTCATTTATTAGGGTCTCTTTCGCACAAGTAGCTAGGTATATCTCAGCTAGGAACTTAAGGGAAAATGCTGCTAGGAAAACTATCAAAAAACCAACAACAACACTTGTTGTTTCAGTACAACTCATGTAGGAGTTCACTCTTCCATCTTGACAATCCGACTCTTTAGTTCTCCAGCTCCAATTCGCTCCAATTACGCTCCAGACTTCACCCTCCTATGGCCACACCAAATCTAATCTCTATTTTCTTCTCTCTGTCCCCCTTCCATGCACAAACTTGACTTACTGCCCAAATTGTTTGAACTGTTGTTGCTTCTCCCTCAACCCATACACAATTCCTCTCTTTTGCTTTCCTTTCTGGACTCACACTCTTCCCCAAGTTGATTTTAATCAACCCCCATGTGCCCAATAACTTCGAGATGTGACCACTCACACCCACCCTCTTACATGTATTGAATGATTGGCTTTGGAAACACTCAATCAGAAATGGGAAGGTTCATATACAATAGCAGATTTAGGAAAACAGGTTAAATCCATAAACATGGGTAATTCCCCCCTTGGACCCCTCTTGGCCATTATCCTAGACACTCCCCTCTCTTTTGGATTAATTCATCCCCCATCTCTTGTCCATTTCCCCTTAGCAGCTGGCATCACATTTTATTATTAAAACATTGAAATACAATTCACATATTACATCGCTTGGCCATAGCCACATATTATATCTACATAAGCATTAATCAAACTGGGGTATAATGGGGATGTTACAACCGACAAGTCTATTCATAAAAACTCTTGAGATCCAATGGAAGAGAGATTTGCAAGGTTGGAAGAGAAAGTCGTTGACATATCTCACAGTATTCCTTCCTCACGATGACTCTAGCAAGAAATCTCATATCGTTTGGAGAAGTTGGAGGCTCAAACTTAGAGATTGGATTAGTCGGGAAGCTGGGGGATAACGAGGACCCATAAAAGGAGTCGCGAAAAGAACCCGAGAAAGAGTAGCTGAGTTCTAGTACCATAAAACCTTCCTAGCCCCTCTTCAAGATAGAAGTGAAAGTGGACTTAAAGGTATACCATGTTGAGATCGATGCATTAAAACTGAATCATTGGTTGCAACAACTAAAAGTTTATTTCAGTGTTCACCATATAGATGAAGAAAAAAAAATATAATTTGCAAGACTGAAGTTAGAGGGCCATGATTTAACTGAAATATCTCTGATCCAACTGATCTGGATATCTACTGCTGATCTAGTGTTTTGTCTCTCAGATATGATACTCTAGGGGTTTTTGGATGCGTTTTGTCTTTCAGATCTGATACTCCGGGGGTTTTTGGATGCATTTATGTTATGTGTTTGAGATTCCTTGTGATTGACACATGTGTGTGTCATACATTATGGTTTAAACAATATATATATGATGCATGTGGGAATAAGGAATAACAACCTCCCAATAAGATGTATTATGAGATTAAGCAAGAAAATACAATGATATACTGGAAATATAGAAAATAGTCCTCAATTAGATCTCATGGATCATCATTGGAATACAACAAGATAACATAAAATACCCGTGATCAGAATATCAAGGCATATCTGATGCATGCACGGATAGATTGACAAAATCTGCAGTTCCGAAGAAGCACGGTAACCGCTACAAATTGGAAAAACTTGTCCTGAAGGCTATAACCATTGAAATGAGCTGGAAACTGTGTCAACAAAAGAATCCTAGCCATTAGGCTGATCCTGGTGACTGTTAGTTGGAAGATCCACCCTCTGAATCTCTGGATCTCACCGCCCGGGGGCCTACGCACATCTTGGGTTCTCAGAGTGCGCCCTAATGATTCCACCAATGAAATCTACTGCTATATGTCTCAAAATGCACGCCCTGGCTAATGTTGAACTGGGTTGGAGGTGTTTCCTCGGATATGATCCAAGACTCTGTCTAGAACCCCAACTGTCCTTCCTCAAGCATTTCGCACTGTATGGCTGACTGCTGTGACTTGAAGAATTCCACCGTCAGAATTTGATGACAGGTGGCTCAAACTATGCGCCCTGGCTGGATCTCAACTGGGCCGGAAGGGATCTGCAATACAAGCTCTGATATCCTGCATCTACACAAACCTTCTCTCTGACCTTGCACCCTCACTGGCTAAGCTACGCAACACTGCAAAATGGATACTCCTGAATCACACGGAAAAATACCTAGATGGTATCTCCAATAGGCTAGGGTGTGTCTCTCAACACCGAAACTGATCAATGTGGTGGTTTCCTCCAGAAATCCACAAAATAGTAGAAGTTTGAATCTCCTCCTCCTCTGGGAACTCTCTCAACATCAAATCATAACATAGCATAATGAGGAATTAGGTTGAATTCCTCCCTTTATACTCTTCCCGATCTAATTCACCATTGAACTCACTTAAGCTAGGCGCTTTTCCTCCTAAGTTGAGTAATTAATTAATTGAGTCTCCCCCTTAACACCTTTTCATTCTATTTCTTCGTTGACTTAGGCTCAAGTGACATTTCCTATGTTTTTGACTTAATTCACCGTTTAGCCATCAATTCTCCCTTATTTCTCCTCTTGTTCCCTATTTGTGCCCGACTATAGTCTACGGGAACAAATAGACTAGTAAGTCACTCCCTGCTAGCCTACTCTTGGGAATGGGACATCACAGTCCTCCCTTCCCTAGATTGCGTGTCCTCAAGCAACATCAATCATGGGTGCTGCAAAATATGCTCCCCCTCCCATGTGGCATCCTCCACTGGAAGTCCCCTCCATCTAACCAAGCACTCCCTGATGACCCTGCTCCTCAACCTGCTCTCTCTCTGCTCGAGCACCTCCTTTAGCACTAGCTCCAACTGGCCCTCCTCATCTAAGGGTGGAAACTCCTTTGAAGTGCTGATCTGTTGTCCCACTGTCTTTTTAAGGGAAGAAACGTGAAAGACATTATGAATATTTCTACCTTTTGGTAGCTCTAGCTTGTATTACACCTCGCCTACCCTCCTGATGACTCTATATGGCCCGTAAAATATCAGCTTCAGTTTCTCTACTTTTCTCCTCTTCAAGGAGGACTGTCTGTATGGCTGTAACTGCAGAAAAACCAAGTCCCTTACCTTGAAACTGTGCTCTACCTTCTGCCTGTCGGAATAGATATTTTGGTTTTGTGATGTCTGCAAGTTTTCCTTCACTTCCCGCAGAATCCTCTGGCTCTCCTCCACCTAATCTTTGGCCCCCGAGACCCTGATATCCCCAAATACAGTATCCACAAAAGTGGGTGCATCGTATCCATACAATTCTCTAAATCATGACATCCTGATAGACATATGGTGAGTCATGTTGTAACAATACTCACCCATGTGAAACCACCTCACCCATGTGCGTTGTTGTCCTCCCACATAGTTCCTCAGATACCCCTCCACCCATTTGTTGAAAATCTATGTCTGTCCATTTGTCTGTTGGTGGTAGCTGGTACTCGTGGCTAGCTCTGTGCCTGTCAACCGAAAAAGATCCTACCAAAATGCGCTGATGAAGCACCCATCTCTATCACTGATTATCTGTCTGGGTAGGCCGTGCAATATGAATACCTCTTTGAAAAACAACTCTGCTACCTGTATGGCCTTGTAGTCCGTGGGTATGGAAAAGTAATGTGCAAATTTGGTCAAGCTGTTGACCACCACAAATATACAGTCCCTACCCTGCACTCGAGGAAGGTTTGTAATGAAATCCATATAAATGGTCTCCCATTTCTGCTCTGGAATGGGTAGAGGCTGAAGTAACCTTGTTTGGTGTGTCTGCTCGGACTTGTTCTGCTGAAAATTCATGCACTTCTGGATGTGCTTTAGTACATCATCCTAGAGACCCTTCCATGAGAATCTCTCCCTGATCTTCCTATAAGTTTTGAAGTACCCCTGGTGCCCTGGTGTAGGCGAATCATGACACTCCTTTAGAATCTTCCCCTTTAAGGTAGATTCTGGAACCAAGTAGATCCGATCCTTGTAGAAAATGATGTCATCTAGTACTCGGTATCTATCATCAACCACAAGAGTATTCCATCAACAAATGTGCTTTCCAATCTATTCAAATGTCCATCATTAAACACCTTGGTGGCCTCCTGGACAAGGCATCTGCTACGACGTTCCTTTTTCCCTTGACATACTCAATGTCAAAGTCAAAGGCTTGGATCTTCGAGACCCACTTCTGCTATCTCTCACTGAGGTATTTCTGATCCAGGAAATACTTGAGACTATTGTGACCAGTCTTCACTACAAATCTGCTACCCACCAAATACTGCCTGAATTTGGTTAAGGTGTGCATGATTGCTAGCATTTCCTTGTCGTAAATAGAGTAGAGTCACTCAAAATATCTAAGCTTCCTGCTCTCAAACACAATGCAATGTCCTCCATACATCAACACTACTCCAATCCCCACCCCCAATGCGTCGCTCTCCAAGATGAACGACTGTGAGAAGTCTGGAAGGGCTAGAACAGGGCATGTGCTCATAACCTCCTTCATCTTCTCAAATATCTACTGCGACTCCTCTATCCACTGAAAGGCACCCTTCTTGGTCAAATATGTGAGTGGTTCTCCTAATTGTGAAAAACCCCTGACAAACCTCCTGTAATAGATGCATAGCCCAAAGAATCTCCGCAACTCTATCACACTCCTGGGTGTTGGCCAATCCAAAATGGTCCTGATTTTCTCTTGATGTACCTTAACCCCTGTGAACTGATGATGTGGCCCAAGTAAAGTAACTCTGTCATCCTGAACTCACACTTGGAATATTTGGTGTATAGTGACTGTGCCTCCATGATGCTCAACACCTCATCCAAGTGCCCCATATGCTCCTTCCATGTCTTGCTGTAGACCAAAATGTCATTGAAGAAAACCAAAACTTATTTCCTCAATTTCCCCCTAAATATGTGGTTCATGCAAGACTAGAATGTAGCTGGTGCATTGGTCATCCCAAATGGCATAACCAGAAACTCGAAATGGCCAAAATGGCACCGAAATGTTGTCTTCTCTATGTCCTGCTCTCTGATGTTGATCTGATGATACCCAGAGCGTAGATCAATCTTCGAGAAGAAAACTACCCCATGCATCTCATCCATCAACTTGTCAATGCGAGGTATAGGATACCAGTTCTTGATGGTTTTCTTATTCAAGGCCCGATATTCGATGCACATCCTCATGGTACCATCCTTTTTCATGACTAAGACAACTGAAGAAGTGAATGGACTGCTACTAGGTCTGATGTATCCCATATCCAACAATTCCTTGATTTCTTTTTCTATATCATCCTTGAACCTCCTAGGATGACGATAGGGTGGGGTGATCATGGGTTTGGGCCCCTCATTGAACTCAATGGTGTGCTCAAATCCCCTGTTCAGCGGTCTACTTGGTGTAATTGAACCAAAAACCTGCTAATGTCATCCCAACAAGTTCCCGATCTCTGTCTGATACTGCTGTCGAACCTCAGAATCCTTCCACGTAGTGATCAAGAACTCAACGAAAAATGCTTCCTCCCCATGCCTGAAGATCCTCTCCAACCTCTTGGCCAAGACTATCCTCGGTGCTCCTGTCGACATGCCCCTCAGAACAACCCTCTTCTCGTCACTGTCTCTGAACCACATCTCCAAGGTTTGGTAGTTGGTGGTGATTTTTCCCAAGGTGATCAACCACTGGACTCCCAAAACCACATTTGTGTCTGATAGGTCAACCACATAAAATGTATATCTCATGGCGTAATTGCCTAACTTGATCTCCAAGTCTGGAACTTTGCCTAGACACTCCACTGTATGGCCATCTGCCACTGTGACATCAAATCCATGAAACTCCTCTGTTTTAAGGGTCCGTCTCGATACCAATGAAGCGTCGATGAAGTTGTGGGCGGCCCCACCATCTATCAGGGTGATTGCATGTTGTCCCTGAATATTCCTTTTGATTCGGAGGGTGTCATACTTGGGAACACCAAAAAGGTTGCTATGACTCCTCCCTTTGTTGGTTTCCATCTGCTAGCCTGCTCAATAGGCTATGGAACTACCGGTGGGTGGGCCCCTATTGGTGTCGGTGGTCTATAGGGAGGATTCTCCTCTGCCTGCTCTGACTCCTCCTCTGAGCTGGTGGATCCATTGTCCTGCTCCTCCTCCTCACCGTCCATACTGTCTATTGCCACCTCAATATAATGAATCTCTCCCTTGCCCATGAACCTATGTCCTGGGACCCAAGGATCTCTGCAGTTGAAGAAAATATTATTCCTCATAAGCTCTCTCCTTGTCTCATCATCCAACTTCTGCTTTCCCTTCCATTCTCTCTATAATGGCTTCCTATCTTGATCCTTATGTGGTACGAAGGGTTTGGAAAAGGGTTTAGTTTTTGGCATTGAGTTTGCCAAATCTCAAGTGCGTAGGGTGACATCTTGCAAGGTGTGAGGCCAATATGCCTTCACCCATCCTCTCAAGGGTTCTGTGAGCTCCTCTGTGAATAACATGATTAGCTTGGGCTCATATATATCTATCACTACTACTTCTACCTGCTAAAACTCTGAGATGAATGGATCTACTGTGCCAGTTTGTCTCAACTGGGCTAGATATCTGAAATGGATCTCTGGATCCCTCCTATAAAATATTTCCATGAGTCTCTTTGTGAACTCCCTGTAGGAGGTGATGTGACTGTGACCTAATGTCACCAATACAGGATGCCATCAATTGTGTGCCTCCCCCTCCAAGTGTAAGGTAGCGAAACTGATGGCCTCTGTCTTGGTCATTTGGTTGAGCTTGTAGTATGTGTCTAGCTTCTGCACCCAAGCTCTGGCGGTGCTTTTGGACGATTCATTGAAAGAAGGTATGGTGATTTTGCCAACTTTTCAGATGAAATCAATTTTATTCCCCTGCTACTGATGCGGTCCTCTTCTCTGCAGCTCTCTGGGGCGGTTTCTAAGTCTAAGTCCACAATACTCGACTAGGGTCATGTCTTGATGGAAGTCACGACCCAATGATGCATACTCCCTCTTGTACTCTGCAATGTCCTCTGTATGAGTGGGCGACCTCTGTGCTATTGACAACTGTGCTGATACTAGGGGTGCCCTCTAGAAACTTGGAAACAAAGGTCTGGGAATCCTACTCGAAGAGGTGTATGTGCGAGTAGGAGACTGGGGTCTACTACCTGCCCCTGAGTTTCCCTGTGCTACATGTGGGGCTTTTGTGCCTGGGGTGTCAACTATAGCCAATCTATCAGCCATCTGTGCCAAGGGCTGAGTCATGGCCCGCTGACTAGCTACCATATTGCTGATAACCTGCATGAAGGCTGCGTCTGGCTCCATGTGGGCCTTACCATTTCCCTTTGGTCACTCATATCTGTCTCCTAGAATCCTCTTAGCCTCACGCTCAGCCTCATGCTCTTCCCTTATCTCTTATTCCATGTGCACCTCGTCCTCTTCCTCTAAGATGGGAGGGTAAGGGTGAAAGTTAGACCTAGGCCTTCTTTCCTTGCACCTGTTGTAAGTGACATATTTGTCACCTACATGCTCACGACCCTCTGGTTCCTCTACTATGCTCATCGTCTTTAGTCATAGGCTAACAGAACTAAAGCTCTGATACCACTAAAATATCCCTGATCTAGCTGATCCAGATATCTACTGTTGATCTAGTGTTTTGTCTCTCAGATCTGATACTCTGGGGGTTTTTGGATGCATTTTTTTCTTTCAGATCTGATACTCTGGGGGTTTCTGGATGCATTTAAGTTATGTGTTTGAGATTCCTTGTGATTTTCACATGTGTGTGTCATACATTATGGTTTAAATAGTATATATATGATGTATGCAGGAATAAGGAACACCAACCTCCCAATAAGACGTATTATGAGATTAAGCAAGAAAATACAATGATATACTGGAAATATAAAAAATAGTCCTCAGTTATATCTCATGGATCATCACTTGAGTACAAGAAGATAACATAAAATACTCATGATCTGAAGATGAAGGCAGATCTGATGCATTCACAGATAGATCGATAAAATCTGCAGTTCCGGAGAAGCATGGTAACCGCTACAAACTGGAAAAACTCGTCCTGAAGGATATAACCATCAGAATGAGCTGGAAACTATGTCAACAAAAGAACCCTGGCCTCTAGGATGATCTTGGTGACTGTCAGACGAAATATTTTCCCTCTGAAGCTCCAGATCCCATCCCCTGGGGGTCTGCGCACCTCCTGGGCTCTCTGTGTGCACCCTAATGATTCCACCAATGAAATATACTGATATATGTCTCAAAATGTGCGCCCTAGAGAATACTGAACTGGGTCGGAGGGGTTTCCTTGGATCTGATCTGAGACTCCATCTAGAACCCCAACTGTCCTTCCTCAAGAGCTGCGCACTGTATGGCTGACTGTTGTGTCTTGAATAATTCCACCATCATAATATGATGACAGGTGTCTCAAACTATGCGTCCTAGTTGGATATCAACTGGGTCAGAAGGGATCTACAATACAAGCTCTGATTTCGTGCAACTACACAAACCCTCTCTTTGACCTTGCGCCCTCACTAGTTGAGCTGCGCAACACTGCAAACTGGATTCTCCTGAATCACACGGTGAAATACCTAGATGGTATCTCCGATAGGCTAGGGTGTGTCTCTCAACACCAAAATCGATCAATGGTGGTGGTTTCCTCCAGAAATCCACAAAACAGTAGAAGGTCGAATCTCCTCCTCCTCCGGGAACTCTCTCAACATCAAATTATAACATAACATAATGAGGAATTAGGTCAAATTCCTCCCTTTATACTCTTCCCGATCTAATTCACCATTGACCTCATTTAAGATAGGCACTTTTCCTCCTAAGGTGAGTAATTAATTAATTAAGTCCCCCCCTTAACACCTTTTCATTCTATTTCTCCATTGACTTAGGCTTAAGTGACATTTCCTATGTTTTTGGCTTAATTCATTGTTTAGCCATCAATTCTCCCTTATTTCTCCTCTCATCCCTGTTTGTGCCTGACTATAGTCTATGGGAACAAATATACTACTAATTCACTCCTTGCTGGCCTAGTCTTGGGAATGAGACATCACATTAACATGGTGGGAAATCCATATGGAAACACTTAGGCTAAAGGGTGATGCGAAAGTAACTAGGTGGGAGGACTTCAAAACCCTCACCGAGTCCCAATTCTACTCTATCGGGTATGTAAATGATCAATGGATCCAGTGACATTACTTCAAACCGAAGTAATGGAAGAGTATATAGGATTATGTACTCCTCAAGTATCATGGGGGTCTACATAGTTATCTATGAAAGCAAGTTATGATTTTCAAGCCAAGGAAAATGGATGAGGCATGTGTACATGTATAGTATCTAGAAAACATAGGCCACAACAAAAGGTATCCAAGAGGTTCCAAGAAGAAAGAGCACTAGGAAGATTCGAAGGAGGGGAAGAAGAAGTGGAAAGGGGGAAAGGGTAAGAAGATGACAACCACTGCACATCAATGCAAGTATCCTAGTAACCACTACAACCATTGCAATATTGATGGTCACACTGAGGAAAAGTGCTGGAAACTACTTCCAAAGTTGAACCTGAAGAACCGTAAGAAGGAAGCAAAAAAGGAAGTAGCTAAGATGTGGATGAGAATATTTTCTGCACATCAATGAAGAAGGAGGTGAATATGAGTATCCTTCATAACTAGGAAGAGAAGGAGATGACCAAACTCTTCCACATTAAGATTTAGGCCAAGATGACCAAGATATATGCTTTGTTCGACTTTAGTTCATAGGCTAATCTCATAGCAGCGGATATGGTCGGCAAGCTTGGATTGGAGGTTCACAATCATATTATCCCATATCCATTTGGGATGGGTAAACAAGGATGCATAGATCAAGGTAACAAAATAGTGTAAAAAAAAATTTGCTATAAGTGTTGGTTTTATCGATGAAGTGGAATTGGGTGTAATACCCCTTGACATATGTGGAGTAGTGTTTGGAATCCCCTACATGTATATGAGGGATACAATATTCATGCAAAGAACCAACCAATACCGAATAATAAAGGATGGGAGTTCCTACATCATCAACGCACATAAAGGCAAGTCAAATGTCTCACTAGTAAGTGCTAACCAAGCCAATAAGTTGATTAGTTCCAGTAAGAAATATGTTTTACTTTTCTTAAGAGAAAATCAGTTTGATATTATGAGTCAATAAGAGTAAAGGAATCCTTGGAGGGGTGTACTAAAGAGCAGAAACATCAGTTGGAGTTGGAGGAATTGATACAGACATACATGGGAGTGTTCTAGGAGCCTAAAGGACTACCACCTAAGAGGGAAGTGGAGCACAAAATCCAATTATTGCAAGACTCCCCCTTGCTGAATATTGGGCTATATAGACAATCTGTTCTGGAAGAAAACAAAGAAAAGAAGTAGTTTCAACAGTTGTTGGAGCAGGGCGTGATTCGACCAAGTACCTCACCTTGTGGGTCACCCATCATAATTGTGCCCAAGAAGGATGGGAATTAGAGAATGTGTATCGATTGCATGGAATTGAACAAGATTACAATGAAGAATCGATACCCTCTACCCAGGATCGATGATCTGTTGGACCAATTTCAACATGCCAAGTACTTCACTAAGTTGGATTTGAAATCAGGATATCACCAGGTACGAGTTAAAGAAGAAGATACCTAGAAGACCGCCTTCAAGTCAAGACAAGGTTTGTATGAGTGGTTGGTTATTCCATTTGGTTTATGTAACACAAAAAATACATTTATTAGACTACTGAATGATGTTTTATTCCCTTATCTAGATTCATTTGTTATTGTCTATTTGGATGATATACTGGTCTATAGTGTTAAATGGGAGGAGCACATATCACATCTTATCCAGGTGTTAGAGACCTTGAAAAAGAACCAACTACTGGAAAATCTCAGGAAATGCAAGTTTTCTCAATAGTTTTTGGTGTATTTGGGGTTTGTGATTGGTGGAGGTGAGCTCAAGATAGATCCCACCAAGATGGAGGCCATCATGAAATGGCCAGTTCCTACAAATTGCATAGAAGTTAGGAGCTTTGTTGGGGAAGCACAATACTTTTGGAAGTTCATAGCTTCATTTTCAATAGTAGTTGCACCACTCCACACAATAACAATAGGTAGTAAGAGTTTCCAATGGGGGATTAATCAACATAAGGCCTTTGATGAGTTGAAAATAAATATCAGTCAAGCACTAGTGCTTGCGCTACCAAACTTGCAAAATCCCTTCAAAGTGGAGACATATGCAAGTGGGTATTCCATGGGAGAAGTCCTGATGCAAGGAAAAAGGCATGTCTACTATCATTTTGAAGTAGTTCAAGGGGCGGTCCTCAACTACCCTACCTACGATAAGGATCTCTATGCATTGGTACACGATTTCAAAACATGGAGGCACTATTTGATGGGAAAGGAGACCATCATCCACACAGATCACCAACCACTCTAGTATTTGCAGGCCTAGAGTAAGTTATAGAAAACCAATAACTACAAATGGATGGGGTTCTTACAGAAGTATCATTTGGTCATAAAGTATAAGAAGGGTAACACAAACAAGTTGGAAGACATGGTTTCAGCTTTGGGAACTTTGATGCACATGGATCCTTTTACCCATGATGCATACAGAGAGGCATACATAAAATATGTGTACTTCAAGGAGGTGATTCAACAACTATAGAGCCAAATTCATAAAGAATAAGGTGACAACAAGAATAAAAATCATTTCCAGAATGGTCTACTCTACAAACTCAACAAGCTTTGTGTTCCTAAAGGTGAATGATTGCAACTTATCAAAGACGCTCACACCTTCAAGGTTGTAGGACATTTTGGTGTTGGGAATATAGTTTCTAACTTATAGAGGTATGTGTATTGGCCTAGAATGAAAGAAGATGTAGCATGATATATTAGAGGATGTATACTTTGTTGTACTAGCAATCTCAATAATAGGAAGAAAGGTCTATACCATCCCTTACCAATACCCACTAGACCTTGGGAAAACATTTCCATGGATTTTGTGGGTGGTTTACCAACCACACAGAAGGGACATGACTATTTATTTGTGGTAGTTGACAAGTTCAACAAAATGTGCATTCTCATTCCTTGTAAAAAGACCATTAAGGGACAAGAAGCATCAAACTTGTTCTTTGAACAGGTCTAGGTGCACTTTGGGATACCAAGGAGCATCATCTTAGACAGGGACACCATATTTATTAGTGCCTTCTAGACTACATTGTGGGAGAAGATGGACACTAAGCTCAATAGGTCTACAACATTCCATCCACAGAGAGATGGGCAGATAAAAGTAGTCAACAAGACTTTGGTGCAACTTTTGAGGGGTGAAAATCATAAGCATATAAAGAGTTGGGATGAAAATATGATCTATATACAACAATATTATAATAGGACAGTCCACACTTCTATTGGTAAGTCCCCTTTTGAAACTTGTTTTGGGTATTTTCCTCCTTCTCCCTTGGATGTTGTTTATGGAAAGCAAGGAGAAGTGAGGGAAGGAACCACGAGAGAAGCATTAAAAGAAGATAAGTTTGTTCAGAATATTAGGCTGATCCATTTGCAAGTACATGATACATTGAAGAAGTCACAAGAAGTACAAGGCTATACATAACCAACACAGAACAAAGAGAACATTTAGAGTGGGAGACAAAGTATGGTTACAACTGAATAAGGAAACACTAGGGTCCTAGTAAGAAGATCAAGACTCTGCGGTATGGTCCTTTTGAGGTATTGGAAAAGGTGGGATATAAATCCTAAAGGCTCAATCTACCCCCATACATGTGCATTTACTTAGTAGTGAATGTGGAGAATATCAAAATCTACGAACCTTCCATGTTGGATCATGAGGAGGAGGAGGAGCAGGCCTACCTTCCATAGAGGAATTAACACCTAATTCTCAGGCAAAGTTGGTCGGGGACACATTTTTTTAGAAGAGGTCCAGAACTACAAGACATGGGCATCATGACCTTTGGCATATTGGGCATAAAGAACACCTTCTAGGCAAAGCAAAGTGGTACTCGAGGGATAAGGTATAGGAAAATTTTCCTCACCTCACCCATTAAATCATTTGGAGACCAAAATCCTCCCTAAATGGGGAGGTATGATCCACATTAGATCATTATATTATTTTTCATCTATCTTGATGTTTTCAGAGTGGAAAGAATTGGAGGAATAAACTTGCAGGTTAATTTTAATGGTAGGTCCCAATTTAGAAAATTGGTATTTGAAACCTTCTGGAGCCATTTTGAGGTATCAAATGACATTTTTTGGGGTCAAAAATTTTCTAGAAGCTTGGCAAATGTGATGTTATTCTACACATCGAGACCTTTCAAATGGTGAAAAAATTGCGTCAATCGAAGATTATATGCAAAATTTATGCCTCCCGCAAGTTGACCTATCGTGTTGACCACCATGGTACAAGAAGGTGCCATGTCAGCCACCATTACTCATGCATATGGGGCTATCCAGGTGAGTACTTTCAAAAATATTATAGAAGGTCCAAAACCTTATCACAATTGAGGGTTGAGGAAGTCAAAACCCTTACCCTAGATGACCATCGGGCTATGTTAAATACTGGGCCGCTAGGAGGAGAAGGGGTTCCATTCTATGTTATTGCATTTTGTTCCACATTAGAGTAGAACAATTGAGAGTGGGAAAATTAGAGAGAATAACAAAGGGGGTTAACGTTCTGTAGCAACATAACAGTCCACAGGTCTCAAGTGACTCCATAGAGAGTGCCCTCTATGTACTTGCATTATTTTCATACCAGAGAAAAGAGAGCAGAGCAACCTCACCTTCTAGCTGGGTTTTCTCCCGTAAGGATTTCCCAGAGAAAATCTTTGTGTTATTTTGTGGATGGTGTGTGATTGTATTTTATTGTTCTCTATTTTCTGCATTTTATCTATTTCATGCATAAGCAAGAAATCAATAACTGGAATCTAAAGGAATTTGACCTTCATAGTGTAGATTTCAGTTTTATTAATCAGATCCGTTGTGATGAATTGTTTTAGTGGAATATCCATGACAGTTTACAAATCATCTACAAATCATCTATATATGCACATTTTTGTGCCATGTATATATATGGAAGCATTGCATTTCCATATAAAGAATACACAATACATGAATCACATATTTGGGTACTCACTTCTATATATATACATTTGTGTGCTACACACATACATGTAATATGCTTCGGATGTAGGAACACCATTAGTGGGAACATCAGGGAAAGATGGAACACACCTTCTTGGAACATAATCTTATATGGGAACTGCAACTTAGTCAACTAGTGGAACTGCATCTCGATCTCTAACTAGCTCTCTAATAGTATCTGGGGTCGGACAGCTTCCGTTTGTATCCAAGTGATTGGTCCAATACAGGTATTGCTTAACTTAATCGAGTTAGATCTGTGTTAGCCTTTCTTCACCTATTGAGATTTAATGAATTCAAACATCTAATTAATTAACGTATACATATAAGTTGTAGTTTCAAGTAAGGAGCTTAGTTCAAATTGCATATATGAAAGCACAATGTTTTCGTATATGCACATATACGAAAACATTACATATATATGACCAAACATATAATAATGGCTGATATATATATCTGCAATTCAGACATGTATATCATATAGCTCAACAACATTGAGTTATATACAACCACATGAACTTGGAAATGCATAATAGATAAATAGATGATTTTGGGAATTTTGATTCAAGTACATCTATTACCACTAGTAAAACATCAAGTACACAATGAAAATAACATATAATAAAGTGGAAGAAATTCTGAAGTTATACCTTAATTCGATAGGGAGACATGAGTTATAAGGTATATTATGGTACTTAGTTAGAAAGTTAGAATAAGCTACTCAATATTAAGTTCTATCATAGAGTATTCTATAACTAGCTTTTATAAAAAAAAAAACCAATGCTTTTGTAAGGAGAGGTTTTTATAAAAATAAAAAACAATTCTTTTGTAGGGAAAGGTTTTTATATAAAAAAAAAAAACAATACTTCTGTAGGGAAAGGTTATTATATAAAAAAAAACTTTTGTAGGGAGAGATGGAGATAGATCTTTACAATAAATCTCGAATTCAAAAAAGAAAAATGAAAATGTCTAAAGCTGTAATATTTTCTCAATCAACCATTAGCCCTTCCTTCCCTATAACAAGCTAAGCCTGGACCATTTACTAAAGTGGGCTTATAATAAAAGATTTTAAAAACCATGAAGATTTAGATGTAGAAGATAAGGGATACAAAATAAAATATATTAGTAAATAAGTGTCTAATAAGGATTCAAGCAAAGATTTATTTTTTAGGGGGAGTATAATATATTAGTAAATAAGTGTCTAATAAGGATTCAAGAAAATATTTTTTTTAGGGGGAGTATATGTCACTTGCTTCATAATCCATTTTAATTTATATAAATTTATTTTATCATCATATTTATCTATATGAATTTATTTTATCATTGTATTCACCATGTATATTTAAGAAAAAACTATATATTTCAAAATGAAGTTCACATGTGTATGTTCATCTTAAAGTACTAATCCTTTATATATGTAGACCTAAGTTGTCTCAAACTGAGTTATAACTAGAATTTATCCATGTAAAACAGTCAATGATATGAATATGAATTGTTACTTTCTTGGGGGTTAGCCAAGAACCACATTTTCATCAATGGATAGTTCCTTCATTAGTTGGAGTTTCCTTGGTCAAAGTTCTTTCATTTTTCAGAGTTCTTTGATGAATGAATTTTGGTGTAGGAACTTTGGTCAATAGAAACTTTGACCAACAAGAATTTTGATGAAGGAACTTTGACAAACAAATGTTCATTAGAGTTCCCGTTGATTAGAGTTCCAAGGAACTTAGTAACTATGATTGACATGAACTATAATAGACAAAGTTCTTGTTTCTATTTCTGTTCCTTTATTTTGAATTCCTTTATTGGTTCATGTAGCTATTTTTGTTCTTGTATTCAAAACTCCTTCATTGATCAAAGTTCTTCATTTGTTAAAGTTCCTCTTGTTCCTTTGTTGAAAGAATTATTCATTTGTTAAAGTTCATCTTATTCCTTTGCAGTTTAACATAGTATTTCATTTAATATATTTTATGGTTCTATCGTTCAATTTCATGGGGTTTTCCATTGACTACTATTCTTCTTAGATATACAAGATATTTGGTGATATACTCTCCCATTGAAGCATTGATATATTTTGTCAAATCAACCAAGAAAGAACCCATATCTGTTGCATTTAAAGACTTGGTATCCTTAATAAGAAAAAAACCTTTGGCTAGCAATGGCATATGTATGCCATCCCTCCACATTGAACATAAAGGAGTCAAAGCACTAAGCTCATTTAAAAAAATAGACCTACAACATATATTTTAGAGGATAAATAGAGTATGGATCCACAAACAATGCCAAATACTAATGAAAGGGGAGTGAACCAAATAGCTATAATAACCATTCAAGGCTACCCACCAATGCACCCTTCTTTGGAGAATAACTGAACAATATCTTGAGCGTACTTCTAACCACTCTTTTCAAACTAACAATCCCTTAAAATGTGCTTTAGTGTTTTAGAGTGATGGAAAACATGACAATGACCATTATATAGCCCACTCTTTTCCAACATGGCCTTGAAGTGGAATCCATGATAAATAACCAACCATGCAAATACCCGTTGCATGTAGGAAAATCAAATTGACAACACACTATGCAGTTAGAAAACCCACTTGTCCTCTAGATTTGAGGACGCCAAACATGCATCGAGGGAAGGGTCTATCTCATGATATTGATGCAAAAGGGAATATAACCTCTGAGAGTCGTACTACTGAATGGGGTGATCAAATATCCACCCACAATACTGCCAAAATGGACCTAACATAACAATATTCATTTTGGACACATCCTCCTAAGGGATGAGCCCAACAAGCTCAATGATAGAGGGTTGATCTTGGGAAGCAAAGAATTCTCTTGATCCCAAGTGAGCCCAAGTGCACCAATCCTTATAGGAACACAATATTGAATCACACAGATCTTGTCATAAGAATATGCCATTCCTACTAAAGTGGCAGGCCTGGAAATGTGAGAGATTTGCAGTGTAGGAGCCCTACAATCTCCAAATTCAAATAGGTTATCTCATCAAATCCCAATCCACTCTATTGATAGTTGTATTCCATCTTACTAAACTTGCTACTAATTTTCAAGTTGTCCATATACTTCTAAATATAAACAAACCTAAAACTTGGAATAGGTGGGGGGAAGAGATAGTGTCACACACAAAAAAGACCCCTTGTACCTTATCGATATGCTAAGTGGTAATCATCCAATGTTGTAACAAAATATGCCAAGGTGCAGCCCCCTCCAAGCAACTCACCACCCATTTGGAAACAAGGATGCTCCCTTGGGTAGCCACATTGATTAATCCTAGGACCTCCTCATCCTTGGGAATGGCACATAGGCCAGGGGACCATCCAAAGGCCCCTCTCTCTACCATATCTCGATCATAGATAAGATTGAAAAATATACACCAAGTGAAAATACTGAGCCCAACTTGGCAACCAACAAGGGAAATAGTAGACGTGTGAGGCTTGGAGAGTCCTCCCAACAATCATCAATTTCCCAAAAAATGAAAGGTATTTACACTGCTATAAGTGAAGCTTTCTTTGTAACCTTGGTAGACATCAATCCCACATAGAAATAGGAAAAAACCACTCCAAAAAGTATGCCAAGACACTGGACAATGACCCTCCACTGAACATACATCCAAGATGAGGGAATACACCCAGGCAGGCTATCCAATCTGACCAATAAAAAATCTATCTTATGATCATTAATCACCACACCTAAAGTTGCACAACATGATTTAGACATGCTTGAGCACCATCTATAGAATCCTATTTTTTCCATAGAGAGATAAGCGAGTCTTCTACAAAGTGATTATCAAGCATCTCCTACATATCAAGCAATGACACCCCTAAATGTGGGTAGCCTCCAAGAGATAACCCAGAGCATCAACTATCAAAACATATAGGTAAGGGGTCAAGGGGAACCTTTGATAAATGGATCAATGCAAAAAAATGTACAGGGATAGAGAATTATTAACTCATACAAATTTTGAGGCATTATAGAAAAGAGTATTCACCATATCCACACCGACATGGTCCAAAACCCAAACAATTCAACATCTTCATCATAAAGGACCAATTGATTCGATCATTGGCCTTGTTAAAATATATCTTTATAAATAATTCTTGTTGACTAGACTTGTGGGCCCACTCCATGGCTCTCAATTTGAACTCATTGTATCTAAAATAAATTGACCATGCACAAACCTTGTTTGCTCTTCCTTACTAGCTATTATCTCCCAAACCTACACTCAAGTGAGAAATCCCTAAACACAAGTGCAACCCTTGGTGAACTCAAGAAGACTGACCATTGTCACCACAACAGATCTTCCTCTCACTTTAGGCTAGCTCTCCTTTGGCACAAAGGGGGTATCCCTAAGTAAAGTGCAAAATGAACTTTAGAAATAAATGGATGGCGAGTTGCCAAAATCAATGCCAATCTAATGGATGATGGATTCAAGTTTAACAAGTAATAGGGTTGAAAGAGTACAAAGAGAGGTGTAGTTAGGTTGGTCATGAACATTCTCTAACCAACCACATGAACTCTTCAAAATGTAGAAATTAAAGAAGAGGCCCATCTAAAGGTGCATCACTTCAACTATTACAAATCAACAACAAGAACTTGAAACCATTGAACAATAGAAGAGAGCAATAACCTTTCACATAAATGGCATATAACAAACCCAATATTGAATAATGATGAACAACAAGTCACAAGGAGGGTTTCACCTTAACCTCATTTTTTCATATTGCAGAAAAATATCCTTCTACAAAAAATCACTATAGTATATTTGTAACTCCAAAAGTCAAATACGTCCATGCAAATGCAAAAGAAGATGATTACCTCACACCTACAAGCCCTTTAACTTTGTCCTCCACTAGATCTTCAACCAAGATCGAAGGGGATCTCCCTATCAATCCAATCATGCTCAACAAATAAGAGGGTTTCTCTTTATATAGATTTTAGCTCAACCTATTTTACAATAAAATGATAATAAGTTCTTTCTAGATCCACTTTTTTCTCCTATGACAATTATTAAAATACATGTCTTGGAATCTCCCCAAAGATGGGTGCTCAAAAAGTAATAAAATTGGTGTGGAAGAAGTTTGGAATACGTATTGATGCCATTTTGTGGTGTCCCCGACCATCATCCCACTGGCTGGGCAAATGCTACTGCACGGAACAACATTCTCATACTTATGTAATATGCATTTAAATGAAGATAAATGGCTTAAAAAAGTAACATATAATTACTGCCATCATACATAATTAATGAAAATGAACAGTAAGCATCATCACAACGAAATGCATGATAATATAGTAAGTATCACAGACTAACATCACATATAAATTAAGTACAACATTAATACTTATCTTTGAAGCTGTAGTAACTCCAC
>ML810626.1:233180-247899 GCA_009831015.1 Picea engelmannii | reverse complement strand
TTCTGCATGCAGCGACGTTCATATTTTTATTAACGTTCTACATAATTACATATACAAAAACAGGCTCCTAGCCTTAACACTTAGGCTCTCCAGCCTAATAAACTCATAATCCTTACTAGCTTATCAATAATCGACTCACCAGCCTACAAAACATGATTTACAATTCATAAACATGATTACAACATGGCTCGTCCTTAGGGATATTACACACTTGTTACCTTTCTATGGAAAATAACTCCACAAAACATCCTTCTTTGACCATGCACTAGGGTTTGTTGGTGCCACTTGTCTCCATTCTCCTGGGAACAGTCTTCAAAATGTCCACATAGTAACAATCTCAACCACCTAAAAAAGTTGGTGCTCCTCAAAATGGGGCATTCTCAACCTTCCTCCTCTTACCATGGACGTTAGGGCATCTTAGGTGGTGTGCTAATCAAGAAAATACCTTATCTTTACTTGAAATGATGACAAGTGTCTTCATTAAGGTTTCGGTGCTCCTCCAATTGTGACAACAACTCCCTCATAGGGTGGATATCATAGGTATGCATGCCCCTACGATGAAGATCCCATAGAGCAATGTGCAAGAGATGGTCCATTTGGTTGTTATAACAACCCCTCAAGATAGGGAAACCTTCAACCACATAACTAAAGTGTGGATCCATGTGCATGACCATTAAATGTCCTCCAAACAAGGCCTTAAGATTGAGCACTCTAGGGATATGTGAAAAAAGATGGGCAATGTTGGTTACAACCACCTCTTAAAAGTAGGATTCCCTCAAAACATGTTCCTTAAGACACCCTATTCCTTGAAGCACTCATCAAGAGGACCACATATAAACCACCTCCAATAAAATAATGATAATGGGAGTGCTATCTAAGAAATGTGGTTACTCCTCCTTGAAATCCTAAAATAATCGCACATGCTTCCCTTAAATCTAGAACACTTCCTCAAAACAATGCTTTGACCTTGATTCAAGAGCATTTATGACCATAGAATCCTCCAAAACAAACTCAAAGATGGTGCACCTCGAAATGTTTGTAAGGGATGGATCACTTCTCAAGATATGCAATAAACCATACATTAGTGGCATCAAAACCTAGGGTGCTCCTCAACTCTCCAATGTCTCTCTACATGATCTGGGAATGCCTCCAAATATGTGATTGTGTCTCATGATGTGTGAGATGCATCCTCAATAAACAAATATGCATGAAAAATGCTAATAAGAGCTCCAAAAGGCATAAATATATCACATGTGTCACCACGCCCAAAATATGTAGAAAACACCTTGAAAACTATGAGGAATACCCCAAAAGTTCTCTCCAATGAAGACACATGCATAAAAATGTGCATATATGCCTCAAGACTTGATCCTAAATGAGAGAATACACATCATAAAGTGCAACCAAGGCCTCCAAACCAAATCATCCACGAACAACTAGTTGAAAACATGTCTTCAATATTCATACAAGTGTTCATGCATCACAAGTGGTAACAAGTGACTCCATATGGGAGAAAACACTCTCTTGAAGATTGTATGAGAATTACTATGGTGACTTTATTACACATGTAAGCCTTATATTTTAACAAATGACATGATATCTAATATTCCTCATTTAACACAACTTAGACTTAATGAAGCTTGAAGTGAACTTGATTTTGTTTCCCATCTTCATTTCTTCATGTCGAGAATCACTCCACTAACCCCTAGCCCTTGGTTTGCACTGGGGTTACATGATGTAAAGTTTGAATCCATCTTTCCATTGAGAAGATAGAACTTCCATTTGCAAGAAGGGATTGAAGTCAATGCGGCTTGTAGTCATGAAGGAGACACCATATCTATCCTTTTTTGCAGCTGCCTAGCTACCATTCTACGATATCGACGCTCACAACTTTCATTTTACACTATCGTTTGAGCCTTCATCAAATCAAGGGTACACCATCAGCGTATCCACGATATGTCAACTTCCAAGGAAGGCGCCATACCCGTGTGCACGTTATGTTGATCCTCAACAATGTTGTGATAGTTCATGTAACTACTACTTGATATGTCGTGAATTCAAGTAGCCGTGAGATGAGTTATCAAGGAAGACCCCCTGTGTCAATTTGGGGAAGAGCCGAGGTCAATTTCACTTTAGAGGCACACCCGTGGATTAAAGGAAGAAAACGTTGGCTATAGGAAGCAATTACTAGTCACTTGAACACACCAAATCATAGATCATTGATGAGATGGGAAGATTGCAATTGCTAGTGAATATTGTTGATGCAAAGTGTTGATGTAGATCGCCGTGGGCAAATGATTGTTGAAAATCACTCACTTCTACAGTTGATTACAAATATATGAGATCAATTCAATAGAGCTACAACAATTTTAAGAAAATAGATTGCCAAGTAAACCCGGATAAATATGGATTTGCTGTTTTCAATATATTTTTCTAGAAATTTCTCTCTTCCTATTACAATGTTTCCCAATAGAAGAAAAAAACTCCATTGCAAAGAGTTCGACGAGAGCTTTCCAACATAACTTGAACACGCTCAAATGGACGTCGTATATGTGAAATTTATCACATTATGAAGTTTTCAACAAAAAATTTCAACAAACATGCAAACGCTGATAGGGATGACACGTGGCACTGTACGGACGCGACACGTGGAACTATAGGTAATGAAAAGTGGTAATACAAATCTGACATGTGGATTGTACAGATGTTTACGTGGAACGTAGATATGATGATATGGCAGTAGGATAGGTTGGCGTGGCACGCTGACATGGTGTTGATTGTGCGCTGATGTGGCATGAGACTGTGCACTGGTATAGCATGTGATTGTGTTTCATGACTGGACAAGACACTGTGCACTAACATGGCATGCGATTGTGTTTGATGACTGGACAAGAGGCTGTGCATTCAAGTGGTCCAATCAGAGTGTGACATGTGGCCCAATCAGAGTGTGTCACGTGACACCCCAATCGAGTAAAAAAACTCAAACTCTGGTTTGATGGTCGAGGGAATCTAACCTCCGAGCTGTGTGCTAAAAATCAATAATTTTTACCAATTGAACATGAGATTTGCATTGAAAGGATCGAGGAAGGGGTTTTATTTATCTTGTATATGTGGTAATAATATACCAAAAACAGGGTGAAAGGGAATTGACCCTATGACCTCTGCCCGACAAACTCGCCATATGATTAAACGTATAACCAACATGGCACAAGTTACGATATATCATATTATTCAAATCATTTATAATTAAATATTGGTTGCACCGGTTAACCCAAATGGGTAGGTCATGTCTTCGACCCCACACCTCCCATATAACAAGCAACCTTTGGTATTCGATTTGGATTGGAAATGATATTTGTTGGGCTGACCATATATATGGTTATTATAATATTTTATTTGATATACCATGCATATGGTTATTATAATGGTTTGATTTCTTAGACTATAGTATATGGTTAAATATACCATATTAATTTGGTTAATCAAATATTTGATGCCCATAAAATTTGGATCAAATGTATTTTGAATTATCGACCTTTGTTATTCCATTATCCAGGGAGAGTATATGGTTCTTGTTGTAAAGAATTGCCAATGTATTTTCATTTATGTAGAGGTATTTTCTACATAGGAAATATTGGAGAAGTGGGTTTTAGGTTTAGTTATGGAAGTGTAGTTTGGGAGGTGATTTTTCCATTGTGTCGGAGCCTTGTAGCAGAGTTGGAGACAACATTGTATGAAAATTGGGAGCCTTTTTTGATGTAATCCAAGCATTTGAACATAATTAATAAAGAGGTCACTCATTGGAAGCGGACCCAGAGACGTAGCCTAGGAGGGGTGAACTTCATTATCAACCTTGTCTTGGTCTCTTTTTTATTATTTCTGCTATTCTTTCTTCAAATTCCACAATTCTTAATTATTCACTAAGTGTTTTTGAGTATTGAGAAAAATAAGTTCACTTTTATAACTTGCAAATAAGTCGCATTTTCATATCGCTATTAGAGTTTATTTGCATCGATTTTCAACATACTAGGGTTTCAGGTACTCCAACAAAAGTTATATTTCCAGTAGAAGCATTTTATTTCCAAGAAGAGGAGGCATAGTTTTTCCAAATTTCTAGTCAAAGATCTATTATTATGACAAGCTACAAGAAAATGGGTCACACAACAAGTGCTCTTGTTACTGTCAAAGGAGGTGTGGTCATTACTAACAATCCACAAGATATTGACAATGGTGATGGTCATTGAAGAAGAATATGCTTCCCCATCTTAGTAATCTCACATTTTGAAGATAGGGAGTGATACATGGGAGGATAGATAGTTATTCAATAGTTTGGGATGCTTGTGGATCAAAGAAACTATAGCTCATTAGGTTTATGCGACATGCATGTGGGGATTATTGTTATGTAGTTCAAGGGACATCTGAGATTTGGAAGTTTGATATCATTTACGAGGGTTATGAGTTATTTCACGTGCAAATGGTGTCCAATAATGTTGGGAACTTGGATTACAGTAAGGACACTATACCTTCTGAAGGAATATGGAGTAGCTTGAATGAGTCTTACTAGATCAAGTACCACCTTCAAAGCAAAAGCCTATGAAGAATGCCTGATTTTGCTGTTTTAGTTTTCAATAATTGTGTGTGTAGTCAAAGTGTGTTTGATTTTAGTGAGTTTTTTTTTAGTACTATAAATATCAAGAGGGGGTGTTAGAATATAAGGCTTACATGAGTATCGAAGTCACCATAGTGACCTACGCTAAAATATAAGTTTTTGTTATTATTATCATTTAAGGTTTTAGACAAATATGACCTCTTGAACTCTATATAAGGGAGGTGAATCTCAATATAATGGTTTGAAGTATTTTTTCATAATATAATATTGTGCTCATGTGTTTATCCTTCCTCATGATTGAGTGGGGTCTAATGCATTTTCAAAATACCATTCCACTCAAATCTGTAGAAATCAAGTGGTTCATCTATGATTACACAACCAAATAAACACACATTATAAAATACAAACCTAGATAAGCCATGGATAAAACATAAACAATATTAAATCTGAATGCAAGTAAACCATCGATAAACACAATTCATATTTTTTCATATAGTACTACTACCTTGTGTAGTCTGTGGTGATTGCTCCAAAAACAATTCCAATTTTTTTGTTTAGTCAATATGTACATGGATCATTATTATATGGGTTGGATAGGATCTCATTAAACAACTTATATTCAAAACCATTCAAATTTTGATAATGACATATGTTTTCAAAACAACTTTCTCGTAACCTTTGTTGGAAAATGATATGAACCTTATAGACAATTCAATTTCCCTTATGTATTTCTCACATTTCTAACCATTATAGTTCTGGTAATGGTGTCTATGGTTACTTCCTCTATGTGCACATGCTCAAATATTATGGGAGTGTTTTTGTACCTTTATTATTGTTTATCATAGGCATAATAAAGTCTAAGTTGAGCATTTTGAGGAATGGTTTGCTAGGGTTTTCTACATAATTTCCTACTAATCACTCCTCTATTCCACCAGTTATGAATTCATAGGGCCCAAGCCTTGATGAGTTCTGGATGATGATTTTGAACATCCTGCATCTTCATAGAACAATTGACACCATTTTAGTTTTATTATTTATGGTCTTACTAATTCTTCGTGAATGCACTGGGGCAATTGGTAGTCAAACCAAATCATCTACAGATGTTTGATGATATTTCCTACTATCCATCTTTCATGATTCTAACATTGTCGCAAAACTCTTGTTTACACTTGATGCTAAGTTTGACACCTTTGTACCTCAAAAAAGTGTTTTTTGACTATTCTTGCTTTGGGACTTGCTATGTAATAAACCTATATTTTCTAGGAGTCTTCTTCTACATGCTTGCAACATGATTTTACTTATCAGATAACTATAGTATCTTTACATTAAGAATAAAACTAAGAAATTGGGAAATAAACAATTGAACCACTAGAAATAACTAGATAGTGGATGATTTTCCATGTTTATAGATAGAACAATCATATGATGGGTGCACCTAAGTCGACTTTGGTGCACCTCATAGCAGGTTTACTTTTGGTTTTTAGATAATTTTTTAGAATTGCTTGATCTTGAATTTAGAAGGATGACTTTAGATTTGGAAAGCAATAGCAAGTGTGTGGAAGAAGCTCTTGAATTTTTTACCTCAACAAACTAGGAATAGTTACCAAATCATATGCCCTATGTGTTCCTATTCTTTTGTACTTTGGTAAGTTGCTTACTAACAATGCCCCTACTCTTTATGCAGAGAGGCCCGTTCTATATAAGAAAATATTTTCCATTGGGAGTCGATTCATATAGCACCCATAGATACAATTTCATCAATGGTGATCTTTAAAGAAATTAAATTTTGAAAATAAAGATATTTTCTAGAAATCTAAATTTATGTCATTCGACTACGTTCAACTCGAAATTGATTATACACACGATAAAAAATACATTATACTTGGAGGAATTTGTTGTTGGGAATCCCTTTAATGAATCAAGTTAGGTTAATCTACTCAAACATCCATGTGATTCAAGTCTAAGGCCATGAGGATGACGTCTTCACTAGCAAATACCTACTTCATTAATAATAACCTCCTTCGTTATTCATGACTTTTCATCAAAGAAAACAAAAGATCTTTCTTGCCTCGCTTATGTGTCCATCCTCTAATTCACTTTGGAATTCCCATTTTCCCATTAAGGGGTATGCTAGTTTTAGGGGTGAAAATGTGAAGGTGTAACATTTTTTGGCAAGAGAAGGGAGCGGGTTAAGATTTGAAAAACCCTTGATGAAGGGTTTTATTCAACCCTCCCAAGTCCTTGATAAAGGTTTTAATAAACCATTGATCGGGGGTATGCATTAACCATTCTTAATGAGGGTTAAATTCAACATGCACCTTTGATCGAGGTTTTGGGGAGGGTCGAATGAAACTCTTGATCGAAAGAGGTTTCACTTGTCTATATAACCCTTGATCCAATTTTTCAAATCCTTGATTAGGGGTTTGGTTTTTTGTATATTGAAAAATGTTATAGAGTAGTGTCATTTCACACCATCAAGCCCTTGTTTCTCCTTGACCAAACATTCAAAGTATACCACCAATGGCTCATGGACCAACCAACGCTCACTAAAACTATCAACCACATGTGTACCCTGCCATGTCATCAAATCCATGTAGGGTTTTTTAATTTATTTATAATGTTAGAATTGTTTGTTTATTTTTAATTTTTTTAAGTTTTAGCAATTTAGATTTATAATTTGACAACATTTATGCTACTAGTTCTTATGTTTTTTTTTTCAACCATGCACTTATAAGTAGAATGCTACCATATTTTTTCAATCATCTGGTAAGACATGGAGGATTGAAAACTATCTAATGGCATTGTATTGCTTGTCAATAAATAGTTGAAAAAAACACGATAGAATAAATTTGTGTTTGTTTCAATATTATTTAGTTTTACTTATCTATTGACAACATTTATGTAGCATTTTTTTCAACCACGTACCAACAAGTAGAAATGCTACATCTTTTTTCTTTAAACCATGAATTGGCAAGTAGAAATTCTACCACTATTTTTTTTAACCATGTATTGGCAAGTAGAAATGTTGTCATATTTTTTTCAATCCTCCAGGTGTTGTAACTTGAGATGGTTCCTGGCTATCTAGAAACCATTCCAATACATATTTAAACCATTCTTCAGGTCACAATCTCCCTTATCATATCTAGAAGACGAGATTAGGGTGGGTCCCTATTTGGTAGAAAAACTTCATATTAGCAAAAAAATCAACCCTATAATAGTGAAATAGGTTAGAAATTTCATTTACCATTTGATTTTTTACCAAATTCTTCTAGCTTTGGAATTTTCAACCTTTGGAGGGCAATTTTAGAGATGTGAGTAAGGGAGCTGTGATCGACCATTTCCGATTCCGTCTAGACCAGGTTGGTCACCTTTCCATTTCAATCATTTTTCATGGTTTAGAATTGTGTTTTAGCCCAATTTTAGGGTGTTCTGGGCTCCTTAGGAAGCCCTAGGCGCCGAACCGGATCAACGCTCCCTCAAAGGGATGAGGAGAGCACCAATCGAGATTTCAACACCCTGGTGCACATAACTAGGGAGCACTAGCACTCTGTGAATAGGCTTAGGGGAGCGCCAGTGCAGAACCAAATTTTTTGTTGCATTTTAGACTAGAAATACACAATATTTTTCCATAAGAAGTTGACTAAAGGAATTTAAATGGTTGTATTTTCACTTTGAACGGATCATATAACCATGATTGAATGGAAGGAACACCAACATGAGTTTGACGATATCGCCGCTTTGCAAAACCTTGAAGCAAGGGTTGCATTGAGAAATTGTGGTCTCCTCAAGTACTTCAAACTACAAAAAATGAGGAAATAGGTTTTGTTACTTGAGTACCTGATTGGATTATGGGATGATGCCGAACAAGCATTTCGTATTGAGCCACATATGCTCAATATTGAGCTCGACGATGTATATTTTTTGACCGGCCTCTCAAGGAGAGGGGCTCCTATCCTTTTGTCTGGGCATCTACAAACTCCTCATCCCACTGAGGTATATGTGGATGAGCACTGCATTCCAGGATCTCGATTAGTCGGTGGATGAATCGTGATCAAAGATGTGAGGGATTTGGCATTGAGATCGATTATATTTTCCATTACCAACTTGGCAGGTAGTACGAGTGCTCACCTAGCTTTGAAATATTAGATGTCATATGCTCTTCAATGTATGGAGCTCGAATTATTTAACTGGAATGCTGGGTTCCTTCGGAATGTGAAGGAACAGATCACAAAGTGGAGGATCGGAAGACAGAAGTAGTTTGGATACAACTCTTTCTTAGTTTCGTTCTTTTTGGAGCGAATACCCCAGTTGAAGCCACAGGCTGGGTTGATAGCACGACCAACGACCGAGCCACAGATGGAAATATGGACTAGTTTTTCCACGAGATTGTGGAATGCGGCCTCAACGTTCAAGTTTACAACTGATTTCTTCGCTTGGTGGAGGAGGTAGCTGATTGTTATTAAGGATTTTCCATATGTTGGAGTGGATTTTCGAGGTAGTGTGGACTTAGTGCTCCAAGAGGGAATTGAGTGGGATGTGTCAGGTATGAAACTAAACCTGAGTGGGCTCCCTCATTAGATCTAAAACATTTGGATGATTACTATCATTGAGTAGAAGTTCTAACAATTTAAGCTTAGATTGCTATATTTGGGTAACAAACAACAAAAAACATGGTGGATAGGGTTAAGGATAAAAAAAGAAGTAAAATGGAAATCAGGGGATTGTAATCCCCTCAGATCATAGGTTTAATCCATTGGGCATGGAGTCTCACTTAACATAGCATATTTGCTGATAACAGAAGGAGGAAGAAGAGGAGAAAACAAACCACTCAAAAAATGTAGAGGGAAAACACAGTCTCTATAAATCTGAGATGAAGAAAATGGATCTTTTGGGAATTTAAATGAATCCAACAAAATAGAGAGTGACTAGGCTGAGGATAACAATGAATTCAACAATAAAATACTTAGAAAATGACCTGCAATCAATCTTTGATGAACAATAGTGGTGGTTGTACCAAATTCATTTTTTTATCATATACAAATTTAACTTTAAATTGCAAACTAAATAAGAAGAACATCGATGGAAATTCAGAGAAGCTTAAAACAAAAAAATGAAAGAAAAGACAAGGCTCTACTGAGAATGATCCATGAATTCTTGAATTAAACCATCATGCCAAAGGAAATTACAATTTCCCTATGGGATTCATACAAAAGACACAGTCCTCTGGCTAAAATCTCTTATTCTATCCCCTCCTTTTACGCCGAATCTTTTTCCCCTTTTTATAACCAAATGGGAATTTGTTTGATTTCCTGATTTTCATGCATGCTGATCCTTTTCTCAAAAATTGAAACCGTCTCCATGATCTGTCTCTTTAACATTTTTCTTGACAGAGATTTCTTAGGAAAAATGGCTATTCAATATTATCCTTTTCCAAGAAAACTTAGTCAAGATCATGTTATCAATCATAAACCTCATTTGAATTTGAACAGATATGAACACTCCTCTCCTTCACATACATTCTAACATTTTGTTATGACGAGGTCCAAACTGATTTTTTATAGAACAAAACTTGTTTCTCATAATTAATAATCATTTATGTAGTATTTTGATTAGCTATGAAGATTCTCGATGTGTCACAGATTGAAGTACATGCATAGCCATCTTCTCATGATTAATGATCTTCAATTATTGTGAAATATCAATCTTCTATGGGTGATAGGATTTCATACACCACACTTGATGTTAACTGGAGTTTTCCTCATTTGCTTAGATTTGACCTTTCATTGAATAGGTCCTTAGCTGTCTCAGATTACACGTGGAAGAGATTAACTTTGGTGACATTATGCAATTATTTTCTTCTTGCAATTTTCATCCAGACACATGTTGATTATGAATTGATTGCGGGGGGTTTGAGTGTGGTTAGACTAATAACATATCTCGGGGGCCACAATCGACGGATGGATGCGGCATCAAATAGAGTTTAACCATGGTAGAGTTTTGTGCCCCCCCTCCCTTGTGTTATCCATTGAGCATGCAAAGGGGACACATCTTATTAGTTTATAACTATAAAATCATTTAATAAAATCTTTAAAAGAAAAAAATCGATCTACTAAAATTTATATTTATTCGAAACTAATAAATAATAAGTTAATTTATTTGGAACCTTTGGGTTTTTGGATCTGTGGATTAGCTCCTCTCTCTATGCCCACTGAGACATAAAACCTAGGGCAGGGGCTGCATGCCTTCCCTTCCCCACTCTCTAAACTTCTTTCTCTCCTATCTTTTTAGTTTCCTGATTTCAGGTTCCTACTCCATGTTCCCCCCCATCCGGTCATTTCCCAGCTGTTGTCACTTCTCTCTCCAGGTGATTTTTGCATTCCCTCCACATGATTAGGACACATGGAGGTTTATGAAATGGAGATCATGTATTTTTAGGCCTCCCCTCCTATTATCCACGCATTCATGTCACAATCCAATTTTCTAGACTCCCTCTCACTCTCCCGACTGTTCTCTCCCACACCTTCTCTTTCATTGTTCCCCCGTTCCTCCCCTGTTAAAAAACAACCGTCCCTCTCCCTCCCACATATAAATCCTTCTCTTTCGTGTCCTTCCTCTCCCTCCAATGTGCTCCCCTCCTCCTCTGAACTTGTGTCTCCTCCTTGCACATGTAAATATCTCTCCACTGCAAGCTCTCCTTCGAAGGAGGAAAAAGGGGTTTCTGGCAGCGACGTCCCTTCTCGAAAATTCTCCTCCCGATGCATAAATGAGAAAAAAAAACCGACAAATATGGTTGTGTGTGATGACATTCCCATTAGAAACATCTCCTAGCCCTTGGGGAAGACTCTGGTTGGAAGGTTTCAGGGAAAGTATCCAGAAGAAAATGCTCTAGCTTGCTGGCTGTAGAACCACTAGAAACCTCTTATTGGTTATGTCTGGAAGATACACCTCCTGGATAGAAGGTGGATCTCTTTTTTGTTTCTCTCAGATGAATATTGCGAAGAAATTCCCAGGCATAACTAGTCCTGGGGTCCTTCCAGTTTTTCCTTGAAACCCAGGACTGTGGATTTCGATCCCTTGAAAGAATCTACGACGATAATGAAAGTTTGGGAAATTCTTCTTGGATTTCCTCTAACCTTCAGGTCTAGAGAATCACTAGAAGCCATAAAAAATAAAATAAGATCTTTTGTAAAATTGGAACCCAACTGGTACTCAAAGAAAGATCGCAGGTGGGCTTGGATCTTGGTTGAAGTAGATGTAAGAGAAGGATTAGTAAACAATATTGACTTGGTTTATGTTGGATTTACATGGCACCAAAAGGTATACTACTGGAGACTACCCTTTAGGTTCCATGGTTGCCACGAAATTAGACACCTACATTCCCAATGCTCCATAATTGCCCTGCTGCAACAAACACAAGAAAGTACTTGGAAAACCAAGTCCACTATTAAGAATAAGGAGACAATGGTGGTCGATATGGTGGAAGGAAAGAATTTAGATTGTCACTCGGACATCAAAAAAGGGGTACTGACTAGTCAATCTCTAGGAGACTTGGTGTCCCAAGATCCTGCTTCAAGTATGCATCCCCTTTCCATGCACCTTCATTCTTTTTCTGGTTCAATTCTTGTTTCTCTCCCTCTCCCTCCTCCCTCTCCTAAACCCTCCCTCTCCTAACCTCCCTCTCTCCCCGGAAAACCCCTTCCCCCCTTCCCCCCCCCCCTCAGCTCTTCCATAGTCTCAAGAAGTCATCCTTGCAAGAGTTCCATATCCCTCTCCCTCCTTTCCTCCAACTCCCTCTTTAATGTCTCTTTCCCCCTGTTCTAGGAAAATTTCCCTGTGGACAGGTGAATGTCCTCTTGGATCCTAGACCCCTATGACCAAGACAAAAAAATGCTAACATTGGACACTGACATTCCTTTAAATGTGGCTAAGCTAGTCAAAGGAAAAAGAGGAAGAAAGTATGAAGTACCTTTTTCTGAAACTTGTCCTTGCTGAGTCCAGGATGAACTTGATCTTGAGGCCCTTTAATGAGATCTACAATTCAATAGACAACAAAGACAATGCATGCTTCCTATTCTACCAAGATTAGTTTAAACTAGATTTATCAAGAAGAGATAAGCCTATGCAATCATACACAAACTTGAAGGAAATAGGCCAAGCATATATTAATGAGAACATTACAAGGCACTTACAATTTGTAGATGCAGATGCAACAACCTCTCCAAGCCCCCCTTGTCCAACCCCTTTCTTGAAAGATACACGATCAAAATGAAAATACTTTTTGTTGATATTCTCCTCCTTTTCACCATGAGAATGCCTACTTTTATAGGCTTTGAGAGGCTCAACCACCTTAGTTATCTTTGGAATAAGTGGAGGATATGACTCCATTAGTTGTGGTATCTCCCTCAGATACAACGTAAAGCTTGGATTCGAGCCAAACCAACTTGGATCATTTCTAGATGTCCTTAGATATAAGGGGGATTTCTTCCCAAGATTATCTCAACCAGTCGACGCTCCCTCAAAGCTAGCAACAGAGCACCGTAGTGCTCCCTGCTAAGTGGAAAAGGAGCGCTAGCGCTCCCTGCATGTGAGAAGGGGAGCGCTGATCTCCAATTTTTTTATTAAGATGATTATTTCTGAAGGAAAAATATTGTGTAAGATTTCCAAATGATGTGTTTTCCTCTACTAACATGTATTAGAGGGTGTATCAAGTGTTTCTATGGTTTCATTTGCAATGCGACATATAGGACAAAAATACGATATTTGCAACACTTGCGACAAAAGTGCGACACTTGCGACACTTACGATAATGATAATGGGACATTATCGAAGTGAGGAATTTTGACGTGTAACAGATTCCCCCCCAAAGTGCGAGGTCAAAAGACGAAAGATGATGACTGAAGCACTTTGTATATTTTCGAAGCACGGGTATGGAGTCAAAGAACCTGGTAGAAGCCGCAAACAACCATCAAACAAATGTTATCATACGTTTCAAACCCAAGGCATACATACCTATGCTTGAGTGACAAAGGACTTAAGGTATGGTCACCAATAGATACACTTCAGATCCATGATGATACTGACTAAGGGTATAGCCACCAAAGATACAATGTGGATCTATACCTCCATGACATGAACTGATCGTAGCCATGAGAAATACACAATGGATCTATGAGATGATAAACCATAGCCACATACCAATACAATGTGGATCTATGTGACGATATATCAACATGCAAAAAAGATCTCCTTTGCAGCCTGGGAAAGCAGATAACAAAGTGAATGGTCAACCTATGGTCTTCGTCCCAAATCTTGATGTAGTACGAATATATCCATGTGAATATATGTTTTGATGTCGAACATGGTAGAAACCACTTGATTACTGGTCATTGAGGTAAACTGTTAACAAGCGTGAGGGAAATCACCAGTTATGTCAATGATTCCCAAGGTACTTCTAGTACAATCCAACGAATGTGAATAAATGATCTGAAGTCAAACATTCATGGAGTCATCTGACCAGAGGTCAATGATGTCACTAGTACATATGACCAAATTTGCGACGATTTTTCGTTGATATTGCCAGACTTATCCGTCGCAATTTTCACGAAAGCTGAAACTTTTTTTGTCGCTATATCCACGATCCAAGTGTGCATGGAAACATCGATGAAATTATCTCTCCACGTGTCATCACCATCAAGATCAGTTAGCCCTATGCATCGTCACAATTACGATGAAATTTTGTCGCAATTACAATGAAGAACCGTGTCAATTACGATGAAACTTCATCGCAATTGCGACGAAAATTTATGCCAAACCAAAAACTTACGACGCAGATGCTGTATGTGCAACGCAAAACCATGGCAACTTGCGACGAAAATCCGTTGCAATAGCGACGAAAATGTATCTCAAGACCAAACTTATGACGTAGATGCTGTATGTGCGACGAAAAATCGTGGCAAATTGTGGTGAACTTTCGTCCCTATTGCCACGGTTGTTCAAAATAAAAATTTGTTTCCGATGAACTATCATCGATATTGCGACGATGACTTTAAGTTTAATTTTTTTTTTTACACGAGATATGGTATTACCATATTAAATTGTAATATGGTATAC
>ML810626.1:182819-196310 GCA_009831015.1 Picea engelmannii | reverse complement strand
TGGATGATCTCTCGTACATTAATAATTATATGTAATATCAACATGCTATCTTGTCACTAATGCCAACCTACCCATTATTTATTACAATATGTTGAGGATAGCAAAGAATTTATGCGGAAGAGGGAAATGTTATTAATATTTCTCTTAATATATATGTGGAAGAGGGAAATGTTGAGGAGAGCAAAGAATTTATGCGGAAGAGGGAAATGTTACAATATATTGCAGCTATTACCCTTGTTGTTATAAACATGATTTTCCTCCCTATCTTATATATACCATAACTTATCATTTGTCAATATAACAATCAACTTCAATATTTTATTCATGGATATTTATTCCTTCATTTAATTGAATTAGTAAGTGCTAACTGCCAACCATTAGGTGTGCAAGTATCCCAACCATTATTGTCATTGTTATATTATTTTCAATTTATGCAAGTGTGATCCCTTTTGGGTACTAGGGATGTAACAAGTGGTATCAAAGCTTCAATCAAGCTTTGTTGGTGTTTTTTTGTTAGGTCTTAAAAATAAAAGAGAGAAGAAAATGACAATCAATTACTATCATTTCACCGATCAAGGTTGAGTTTCAAGAGCAAATCCATATCTTTATCAATGAAAAGAGAGAGAGATTATAGCTACAATTGAAGGGAAAAGGGTATGTGGATTCCATAAACCTAGAATATTATGGAATCCACATACCCTCTTCCATATAATATACTAACTAGATCCAAAATCCAAAGACATGAAATATGGTACTACACATATTATAATATATTATCAAGGAAAAAACAAGCTAAATGAAATTTGGACATTTGAAAAAAATTTACAAGTTAAATGAGTACATCAATACAGAAAATCCGAGCTATGTAGATCGAGAATTGGATTTGTTCAACTGGTGGGAGATGGAAAAAATAAACAACTCAAACAAAAGCCAAGAATAATGTCGTAACTATAACAATTGTGTTGCAAAGTCTCTTAAAGTCATGTATATATAGATAAAATAGTCAACTAGCCGTTAACACTGACCAATGAGATAGGCAAAATTTTCGTCGCTATTTCCATGAAAGTTCGTCGCTATAGCGACGAAAATCCCGACTAGGTTAAAATAATATTTTCATGGATATTGTGACAAACTTTCGTGGCAATATTGACGAAAATCCCGCCTTGTTTAAAAAAATGATGAAACTAGTGGAAGCGTGGAAGATTTTCGTGGAATAATCCGCCCATATGTAGTAGTGTGTAAAACCATTGTCAGAGGTGAGGAGGCCTTCCATTGAGGCATGCAGGTCCCAAGGTACTAAATGGTTTCTAAGTCAAATTCCTGGATTATGTGTTGAAGTCGACAGGAAAAGACTCGTCGAAGGAGGGCCTTGATGTATCCCCCATCATCGACATGAAACTAACATGGAGATGTAATATGGTGAATAAAATTAGTATGTACCGACACGGGTATTGAAACTGGAAATTTGTGATGGTTGACTCTCGAGGAAGATACTTCCCTTGAACACTAAGGCACAACATGACTCGACAACATAAATGTAACATGGACCAAAATATAATGCAGTGGATATTGTGACATTCGTCGGGTGACCCAAAGGAGTGGAAAGACTCAGGGGATTGGTTCAGTGCAAAGGTTCAACAAATTATCCAAGTGTTCAATATGTAGGTAGAAACAATGTGTCATGTTCAAGGACGACTACAAGAGTGACTTGTGACAATTCTAAAAGATAACTTGGCTTACTTCCTTCAATTCCCCCCCAATCCAGATAAACGGGTACCTCTTTTTGTTTTTACGAGCTCGAGGAGGATAACACATGCTCGATATAACTCACCTTCGGTAAGTCCCTCTTAATTTTTTTAAAAAACTGGAAGAAGTAAGGGTTCGGTCCCATATGGGCCCTTCAATGTGCGATTTTAACGAGTCCATAGAAGGAAAATTCGGTGGATTTTCATGTTTAGAGAGTCTGAAAAGAACTTAAAGGCGACTCCATGGTTTTTCTTTTTCGTAATTTTAGTCTCCGAAGTCCGAAAAAGAGATAAACTGCTACTTGAGAGATGCCCTTTCAAAACCTTTTAAGCGAGTGTGAAAGAAAGCAAGATCACTTGACAATATTTTTATGTTTAGAGAGTCTGAAAAGAGCTTAAAGGAGACTCCAGGGGTTTCCTTTTTCGTGTAACCTTTACGAGTCCGAAAAAGTGATAAAAGTATACTCGGTTACATTCTCATGTTTTTTCAAGCACGATAAAGAACAAAGATTGTCCTCGTCAGTGTCACAAGGTTGTCGAAAATATACCGCTTAGAAGCCTGCAAATATAGACAATTCTTATCCCAGGGCATTAGTGATTCCTAAAAAAGATTAAAAAACCCAAGAAAAACTTCTTATTAGCAAAACATCAACCCTTTAATAGTGAAATAGGTTAGAAGTTTCATTTACCATTTGATTTTTTACCAAATTCTTCTAGGTTTGGAATTTTCAACGTTTTGAGGGATATTTTCGAGCTACGAGTACGGGAGATGTGATCGACCGTTTCCAATTCCGTCTGAACCAGGTTGGTCACCTTGCCATTTCAATCATTTTTCATGATTTAAAATTGTGTTTTAGCTCAATTTTAGGGTGTTCTGGGCTCCTTAGGAAGCCCTAGGCGCTGAACTAGATCGACGCTCCCTCAAAGGGATGAAGGGAGCACCGATCAAGATTTCAGCTCCCTAGTGCACATACCTAGGGAGTTCTAGTGCTCTATGAATATGCTTAGGGGAGCACCAGCACATAACCAAAACTTTTGTTTCATTTTAGGCTAGAAATACACAATTTTTTGCCATAAGAAGTTGACTGAAGGCATTTAAATGGTTGTATTTGCAGTTTTCACTGATCATATAACCATGATTGAATGGAAGGAACACAAACATGAGTTTGACGATATCGCCGCTTTGCAAAACCCTCAAGCAAGGACTGCTTTGAGAAATTGTGGTCTCCTCAAGTACTTCAAACTACATAAAATGAGGAAATAGGTTTTGTTAATTGAGTACCTGATTGGATTATGGGATGATGCCGAACAAGAATTTCATATTGAGCCACATATGCCCAAGATTGAGCTCGACGATGTCATGTATTTTTGATTTTATATTTTATATTATTTTTATGTGTACAAAGAGGTATCTAAAAGATGTTTTGTTTCATCATGCAGACAAAGTCGCATCACGTCTGGCAGAGATTCTGACACTAGGGCATCGTGTGGACGTGCAGATATCAGTGGAGCACGAGGTTGCAGTGGGAGGAATTTGAGAGGTTGAGAGGAACCTACGAGGTCTAACTATGAGTGTCCCACCTCTCAGGATGCGAGATGTACCTCTTCATTTGCAGAGGCATACAATAGGGGTTCCTGAGAGTTTCAACCACTTGCTCCAAGGAGTGGCTCGTGCAATAGTGTGCTTCTCGGAGCACAACGTGGTGCAGGAGGACTAGGATCCTCCATATATTTTGTAGGCTTTCATGATGATATCATGGGCATAAGGGCCTATATTTTTCCCTATTATGTACTTTTTGATGTAAATAATTTTTTTTTATCACACATTATATATATATATCTATATCTATATATATATATATATATATATGAGTTTTGTGGTGCCTATGATGTTACAATTTATCTTATGTGATGTTTTTAATGTACATGTGATTCATTTTCTTTAAAATTTATCTATGCACAAGATACCGATCCAAAATATAATTTGCTAACGAATTCGACGTTGTGTTGAGTTCTCTTGGTATATGTCTGTATTATATAAATTCAAACACTCTTTTGAGATGGCGAACTCTTAGGTGGAGAAGTAATAGGACATGGTTGCGAATGACATAAACTCGATTAAGCTGACAAACCACTAGTTGATAATCTAGATTGATAATCAGATGAGATATACCTAGAGAGGAGGCTTTGGTTAAAAGTCCGATGACAACATGATATTCTTCCACGTTATTGGTTGCCGATCCTAGGAAAATTCCTCCTGAACTCACCAACTCATCAGAGTGGTAAATGACCCAGGCTGCAGAAGCAATTTTCTGGGTATGCCGACTAGCGCCATCCGCAAACTCGAAAAATATGGGAAAGGGAGATGTCATATGCACACGGAATCACAAGACAACATATACGCAACTAAAACAAAACTTGTACATGCAAGAGAAAAGACACACCAAATCAAAAAATATAGTACAATAGTGTACAAAGAACACATGTCAAATGTTCTATGCATAATACTTCTTGAGGTAAATCCCATTTCGGAGCTCACCGAGAGATATTCCATCGTAGTCAACTAGCTCGTAGGAACTGTTGATTAAGGTTGGTTGTCATTGATGTCAACCCTTGAAGAAAGCCCCGCAACACAAAGGTTTGGGTAATGGACCCAAGATTGTTTGATGTAAATATGACTCATTATTGTCTTGTCATGGTTGATAATAAGTAAATATGTATGAACTCCAAAGTGGTCCCCTTATGGTGAAATCCCTCACGGGAAGACACTTTGCGGAGTAAGAGAACCCATGCTTAATTGTGGAATAATGAGATGAAGGATAATGAATTTTTCAGGTAAAATATCCTATATGGATAGTGCTTGTCATTCCATTTTAGGTGGTATGTGGAACGTCACATAATTCCTCACGGTTAGAGAGTTATGGCCATGAGAAGTTGGAGACCCTAGGTTTGGGTAATGGACCCAAGTTTGTTTGATGGATAACAGTATGAGTTATGATATATTTTCATATAATACTATTCTATATGGATAGTACATGTCATTCCATTTATGGTGGTACATGGAATGCCACATAACTCCTCACGGTTTGAGAGTTATAGCCTTACGAAGTTGGAGGACCCTCATATGTCATCTAGAAGCCCCAAAAGGTCAAAGTAGTCAAAGTGGTTTAAGAGATTTTAAAAGGTAAATAATAAAGTGAAGTAATGAGTGTATTATAATTCAAAGTGAATACAAAATAAATTATTTCAATAATAAATTTAATGGAGAAATTAGAAGTGGGTTAACCCTAAAATAAGGAAAGTGGGGCCAAGTGACTTAGAAGATGTTTTTAAGGAAGCTACTTGGAGAGTATAAATAAGAGGCAAGGCTCTCTCATTTTAATCACACTTGAGCATATTGAATACCTATAGGTGTCTGAGGTAACCAAAGGATATCTAATCTGAAATGTAAATGTGTTGACCTGCACAGAATAGATCTAGCTAAACAATGATACACACATTTGCAGAGAGAATTGGAAAAAGAAGAAGAAGGAGAGAAAGAATGTAAAGAATTCTCATTAACCGTTGTGAATAATGAATAATTTACACATGATATGATCTATATAACTCAATGAGTTAAAATTGAGGTGAACCAAGTCGCCATAGTGGTGGTCTAGAGTGATCTGGACACACACCAGTAGTTACAGGAGTGAATTTCCACCTATTCTAGTCTCTCAGGCAGTTACGAGAGTGAACTGCCACCTAGTTGAGTTAACTAGTCAACTAGTCTTCAGTTAACTGACTGAACATAAAGTAGTGAGGAGTTAAATCAAGGAATCAAGGCTAATGCGCCACTTTGGTGATGATACCAAGGCAAGGTCGAATTAGCATGGTGATGATCCCAATGCAACATCTAAACTCAACTCAACTAGTAAAACTGAAGTGTGAACTGAAAGAGAATATTCTCCGGGTGGAATATTCTCTCCTAAAATATAGGAGACTAGATAATGATTAATTATGACTAATAAAAAAATAAAAACCTTAAGAAAAAGAAATCCTAGGTGTGTGTGAAGTAACTCCAACACCCCCCTTGAACATCACTATGGTGAAAATAAAGATTGGGTTTCGGCAACGAGGCCATGTTAGGTACCCAAGTACAAAAGATACATTGAAAATAAAGTGAGGAAAGAGGGAAAACCTCACGGGAACCCCCCCCATCAAGGTACAATGTATGTAAAAAAAATAAGAACTACAGTTGCTAGGCAACTGTGTCCTTCACTCCAAGACGACCTCGTAGAGAATGGAATTTCTGCTCAGTGAAGGTCTTGGTGAAAATATCTTTCATCTCTTCTGCTGAAGGACAGAACTGTAAGTCGATGATCCCCTCATGTACTAAGTCCTGGATGTAGTGCATGTGGATATCGATGTGCTTCATCCGCTGCCTATGAATTGGATCTCTGCAGAACTTCAGAGTACTTTGGTTGTCACACCAGATGACAATCGACTGATGAAATTGAATGCCCAACTCAGTGAGAAAATGTTGTAGCCACATAGCCACATAGACTGAAGATAGAGCAATGGCATCTTGCATCTCGCTTGACCAACAAATAGGCCCATAACCAAGACTGAGTGAGTAACCAGATGTGGACTTGTGATCAATGCTATCGCCAGCCCATTCGGAATCGGTAAAACCAATGAGATCTAATGTAGAGTCTGCTGCATAATGAATCCAAAAGGTGATGGTGCCCTGTACGTATCGAAGGATACACTTTGTAGCTTTCCAATGTAGCTCATGCAGCTCCTGCATGAACCTGGAAACTGCGCCAACTGCATATGGGAGGTCTAGTATGGAGTGTGTGAGATACAACAAGCTCCCCACTAGCTATCTGTACAGTGTGCTGTCAACCAATGGACTCTCCCTGCCATCCTCAAGTTTGACTCCTGATAGGAAAGGAGTCGGAGCATACTTGCAGTCTGTCATGTGAAATCTCTCAAGGAGATTTCGTGCATACTTGGCTTGAGACAGTTTGATGCCTAATGCATCCTGACTGATCTCAAGTCCAAGGAAGAAGTGTAGTGGACCCATGTCCATCATCAAAAACCTGTCATGAAGAATCCTGTTGACTGCAGCAATCGTTGAAGTCGAGCAACCGATGATCAACAAATCATCGACATACGTAACTAAAAGTAGAAGTGAATCATCCGTCCTGAGCATGTATACATTCGGGTCTGATTTACAATGTACAAAGTTTTGTGACAACAGGTAGGAGTCCATCTTGGCAAACCATGCCCTCAGAGCCTGCTTGAGGCCATAAAGTGACTTCTTTAGTTGACAAACCAAAGATGAGTCCTGCATAAATCCCTGGGGCTGCTCCATGTAGATCTCCTCAGATAGATCATCGTGAAGAAATGCATTCTTCACGTCCATCTGATGGACTTCCCATCCCTTGGATTCTGCAATGGCAAGTTCCAATCGTATGGAATCCATCTTCGCTACTGGAGCGAAGGTCTCATCATAGTCAATACCATGAACCTGCTAAAAGCCTTTGGCGACAAGCCTGGATTTGTATTTGGTGATCTGTCCATCCGCTGCGCTCTTGGTCCTGTAGACCTATCTATATCTGACAAGTTTCCTCCCAGAAGGAAGGGGAACCAGATCCCAAGTCTGGTTCTTGACGAGGGAGTTGTACTCCTCCTGCATGGCGGATTCCCAAAAGGGATTTCCAGCAGCCTCACCATAAGACTGTGGATCTGAAGACTGAACCAAGAAAATATGCCTGGAAGGAAATGGTTCTGTGGCAGTGAGTGCAATAAGAGGCTCCTCGAAATCCGATTGAGTCCTCCTAGTATCGGCTGGATCACCAACGAGATCCCTTACATCCTGAAGAGTAGTCTGTGCCCACTTGGGCCTCTGCTCTGGCTCTACATCTGCATCTGGATGCTCTGACTCTACATATGATTGTACTGACTCTGAATCTAAATCATCTGAGTCCTATGAATCATAACTCTCATCTGAAGAAGAGTCAACATATGCATGCTCATCATCTCAGACAGGTGGAAGAGTGAAGGTGTCTGCATGCGACTGCTGAGGTACATGTGAGACACTTTCCTTGAATTGGACACTATGCTGAATGATGAGTCGGTCTGAGGAAATATCAATAAGCCGATATCCCTTCACACTGTCGGGGTATCCAACAAAAATGCACTCAGTGCTATGTGGATCAAGTGCCTTCCTCTTTTCAGAGGGAATCCGGGCCCATGCACGTGAACCAAAAATGTGAAAGTGGGCCACTTCTGGTTTGAGGCTGCTCCAAGCCTCTTAGGGGGTCTTATCCTTGAAAGATCTATGAGGAGATATGTTTTGGATGTATGTTGCACAGTTAAGTGCTTCGGCCCATAGTCTCTGTGGTAGTGACTTTGCATGCAACATGCAAGATGCCATCTCCTTTAGAGATCTGTTTTTCTGCTCAACAACTCCGTTTTGTTGCGGAGTGTAGGGAACTGTATGCTGCAACTGAATCCATGCCTCATGGAAAATATTGTGGATCTCATGATTCACATACTCTCCCCCGTTATCAGTTTGGAGGACTTTGATCTTCTTTCTAGACTGTGTCTCAACCAAAGCTTTGAAATCTTTGAGGTGTTGAAAGACCTCGGATTTTTGCCTGAGAAAGTAGATCCAAGTAAAACGTGAGAAATCATCAAAAAAAATGAGAACAAACCTTGCTTTTTTGATCGATGGATGCAGAAAAGGACCCATGAAATCACCGTGGATCATATCTAAAGGTGCGGAAGCTCGCTAAGACTTTCCTTTAACGAATTTCTCTTGAGGGTGTTTTTCGAGAACACATCCCTCACATACTCCCTTGGAGAAGAGGATGTCTGGTAGACCATCAACTAATCTGTGCTTGCTAAGCTGTTACATGTATATGAAATTCAAATGTCCAAACCTTTTGTGCCATATCCTACTACTTTCATCAGCATGAGTAAGCAGTAAAGAAAAATCAGATTCAATGAATTCAGAAAATGTATACAATCTAGACTGATGATTTACCTCACTGGTAGCAACCCTGTAGTTGGTTTACATGTCGTATATGTCCATGGAATTTGGTGTGAATATGAATTTCTTTCCGGTGCCGGAATTCGTCATCTGATACATGGAGAGAAGGTTGACAGAAAGATTGGGAACATGCAACACATTCTCGAAGCTTCCGTTGGTGAGTTCAATCCTTCCTTTGCCGGTGACTTCAATAGAAGAGTTATCCCCCATTAGAATAGGAGGACATTTGCATGCATCCAAAGAAGAATACACTGCTTCTGAGGCAGCCATGTGATGTGATGCTCCTGAATCTATGATCCAAGCATAGGGAGAGGAGTTGATTGCAATCAAGGCATGACTAGAATTGTCTTTCTTGGAATTCAAATCTTTTGGCTTCTTCTTCTTTGCACCCTTAGGGATGCGATATCCAAGGTTGTTTTGATGAAGTATCTAAGACATCAGATTTATTTGTTTTTTCATGCATGCAGATTCTGAATGGAATTCTTTGTGACAATATGTGCATTTCTCTCATTTTCTTCCCTTTTCTCCTTTGGATTCGGAGGCATCGGTGAAGGGTTTTGTGTACCCTTCCTTCTTTGTATGTGCATGATATTTCTGCTTATCTTTATCTTTAGATTTATGATATTTGTGGCTGTCATCATGCACAGTGAGTGAATGCACCCTTGGGCCTTTTATTGTGCCCATGTTGATGAGCTTGGTTTGCTCTTGTGTCAGGGATTCGATAAAGTCCTCAAGAGAAGGCATCTTCCAGGTGGCTCCAGAGGAAAATATGAAAGTATGGAATGTGGATACAAATACTGAGAATTCAGGACCAAGCTTGGAGAGAATGGTGAGAACCATTTGTTTCTCCTCCTTCGATTTATCAACCCCGCAAGCTTTGATTTGCAACAGTAAATCCTTGAATTTTGTAAAGAAATCTTGGATATTCTCGAAGATTTTTGGATCCAATGTGAGAAGCTCCACCTCCAGCATGTGTCCCCTCATCTCATCCTATTTGCCAAAGATCCCTTCCAATATGGTCCAGACTTCATTGGGAGTCTTACAGGAAGATATATGAAAAAGGAGATCGGGAGAAATAAGACTGCAAATTGTTCCGAGTGCCTCATCCATGCGATTTAAGTACTTGGATTTTTCTATGGATGATGTTGGATCTGTATCTGTATTCATGGTTAACCTATACAACCCTCTAGATTAGATATGTATGGCTATTTTCTCCTTCCATGCAAAATAGTTGTAAGGTGTAAGAATGAAGTCTTTTTGGAATTCCATCTTTGTGCTGTCTCCAATCTTTTGTACCTGCAAACAATTTTGGTGTAGATTTTGATTAGTAGTCCGTTGGCTCTGATACCATGTAAATGTGTTGAACCTGCACATAATAGATCTAGCTAAACAATAATACAAACATTTGCAGAGAGAATTGGAGAAAGAAAAAGAAGGAGAGAAAGAATGGAAGAATTCTCATTAACTGTATTCCACACTCAAAAAGTGAATAATTTACAATAGATATAGGATACATGAGTAACTAATGAGCCATAGTGGTGGTCTAGATTGATCTGGACACACACAAACAGTTACAAGAGTAAACTGCCACCTAGTCTAGTCTCTCAGGCAGTTACGGGAGTGAACTGCCACCTAGCTGAGTTAACTAGTCAACTAGTCTTTAGTTAATTGTCTGAACAAAGAGTAGTGAGTTGGTGATGATCCCAATGTTGCATGGTGACAAAACCAATGCAACATCTAAACTCAACTCAACTAGACAAACTGAAGTGTCAACTGAAAGAGAATATTCTCCAAGTGGAATATTCTCCCCTAAAATATAGGAGACTAGATAATGACTAATTATGAATAATAAACAAGGAATAACCTTAGGGAAAATAAATCCTAGGTGTGTGTGAAGTAACTCCAACAACCCCCCTGAACATCAGTATTGTGAAAATAAAGAATGGGTCCCGGCTACGAGGCCATGTTAGGTACCCAAATACAAAAGATACACCGAACTAAATGAGGAAAGAGGGAAAACCTCATGGGAACAAACCCCCCCCTCAAATTACAATGCATAAAATAAAAAATGAGAAGGAACAAAAAACAGTTGCTAAGCAACCCTGTCCTTCACTCCAAGAAGACCTCACAACTGTGCAAGTTTGTGCTCGTTGAAGATTTTGTTGAAGATGTAGATGTCTGCACGGATTTGATGAAGTATATGCACCATTGATATGTTCACACATATCCACTTTATCTTCTTGTGATGAAAAATATCCAAATAAATTTTGGATGAAATTTTGAAAACCGTATGGCTGTTTCCAAAAAAATGCTGAAATTTTGTTGATTTTGAAACGATCATAACTTCACTTTCCAGACTCCGTTTCAGACGATTGTTTTTTCGAAATTGGATATTTTCCCGAGAGGAATTCAAATATCCAATTTGTTTCTGCAAAATTTTCTCATAAAATATCAGAATGGAGTCTGATGTGTGCGGCTCTCTTTTTGTCTCCTGAGATGCATGCATGGTGCATGCAAAAGTGTCTACATGTGACTCCTGAGATGCATGCCATATATCTTCCACATGAATTTCAGAAAACAAATCTGAAATGGAGTAGGCATCATCTTCAATTAATGGAATATGAATTTTTGCAAATACTTTTGTAGAAGACTCTTCATAATAAGAGGCTTGATCTTCTGATGGCTTCTCTTCTGGCTCTATCTTTCCAATCTCCTGCATGAAATATTCACAATATTCTTTATTTCCAAATAGAACCTCCAATCTGGTCCATGATTCATTGGGAGTTGATTCTTGTGAGTCATCATATACTTGATGGAGAATTTCAGGAGAAATAAAATAGAGGATACATGCTATGGCCATATCTTGTCTATTGAGAAAATCATTTTTCTCATCGGTAGAATCAGGCTCTACTTCCATTGCCATGGTTATTTGGTATAAGCCTTTGCATCTTAGCAGAAACAAAATTTTTGTCTTCCATACCAAATAGTTATGAGGCATGAGAAGTATTTCCGGCGAACAATCCATCTTTTTGTTGTCTTCAATCTTTTGTACCTGCAAAAAATAATTTGGTGTAGCTTTGCTTAGCAGTCCATCAGCTTTGATACCATGTAAATGTGTTGACCTGCACATAATAGATCTAGAAAAAAAATGATACAAACATTTGTAGAGAGAATTGGAAAAAGAAGAAGATGGAGATAAAGAATGGAAAGAATTCTCATTAACCGTTTTGAATAATGAATAATTTACACATGATATACTCTGTATAACTCAATGAGTTCGACTTGAGGTGAACCAAGTCACCATAGTGGTGGTATTTAGTGATATGTACACACACCAGCATTTATGGGAGTGAACTTCCACCTATTCTAGTCTCTCAGGCAATTACGTGAGTAAACTGCCACCTAGTTGAGTTAACTAGTCAACTAGTCTTCAGTTAACTGACTGAACAAAAAGTAGTGAGGAGTTAACTCAAGGAATCAAGGCTAATGCCCCACTTTGGTGATGATACCAAGGTAAGGTCGAATTATCATGGTGATTATCCCAATGTTTCATGGTGATGATCCCAATGCAACATCTAAACTCAACTCAACTAGTCAAACTAAAGTGTGAACTGAAAGAGAATATTCTCCAGGTGGAATATTCTCTCCTAAAATATAGGAGATTGGATAATGACTAATTATGACTAATAAACAAATAAAAACCTTAGGAAAAAGAAATCCTAGGTGTGTGTGAAGTAACTCCAACACAAAATTTTGAGGAAAGTGAAGAAAAGAAGGCCGAAATGCAAGAAAGGATAAATTCTTTTGATGGTGCTTTCTAAGGTATGTTATTTACAAGTCATCTCACCATTTTMTCTATAACTGTTTTTCTATAATGATTTAGATCATGAAATTACTATGCCATTGAGAAAACATATCCAAGTACCCGTGGTAAAAAAATCATCTTGTGGGTCGTTGTATTTTGGGAGTTACACTCTGTGGAAAATTGGGTCGTTGTATTTTGGGAGTTACACTCTGTGGAAAATAGGGTTTGTGGCTAGTCCTGAAACTAGTCAAAAACAAGTGTTTTGGGTAAAAACGTCATAACTTCTTCATAACAGATCCAAATTCAGTGAAACAAAATGTGTTGGTTAGGGTACATTTTTTAGTATTATGTGTAATATTTTCAGATCAATTCAACAAATATTCCATGCGGGGCACACTCTACAAGGTCGTTCTCTAGAATAAGACAAAATTCAACAAGGTATGCCATTTTTGATATAAATCCTTTTTGAGAGGTTCCAAGTAGTGACACTTGGAGGAATTGCACAAAACACACTGAAGAACATTGTGTATCAGTTTCAGATCTTTATACATTACAGGTACAAAGGTATTATTAATTCAAGTTAGGGTTGTTGACTAATCCAAAACTAGGCATGTGAGACTAAAGAAAAGTTTGATGAAAATGCTAGTCTCTTGTTGTTAATGTTAAGGAAGGTTTGCAGGAATGTGATCATATACACCAAGTCTATTACAGAGCTACAAATCGTATTTGGATGATGAAATTGATGAGGGATTTTGGTTGAGGTACATGTTGAGTACATGGTTGAGACAAGTAGTTGATGAGTTGGCACATACATGAGGTGTATAGTTGATGATGTTGGTACATATTGATGAGTCATAGTTGATGAGTAGTTGACACATGATTGGTACATACTTGGTACATGG
>ML810626.1:156467-171047 GCA_009831015.1 Picea engelmannii | reverse complement strand
GGGGGGGGGGGGAGGTGGAGGAGAGTGAAGTCGAACTAGTGACAGGTGCAGAAACAAAGCGACTAGCCGAGCTGGTCGAATGTGATGAAGATTGGGTTTTGACAGTACATATAACTCCATCTGCATGTGTCGTGGAATACGGTTTGGATGGATCAATAGAAGTATAGGGAGCATTTGGTATCAACTCATACAATGTACCATATTGGGAATAAACCAAATCTAAGTACTGAGCTCGAGCAATGGCTTCTTCCTCAGTGACCACGCCACCCATGGCGACGTCACAAGAAATTGGGGGTAAAAAATATTTAGTAAACCATTCTGCCAATAACTGGTCAAGAATGGTCTCTTTAATCAACCTTCATCGTCATCTCCACTCATGAATATGATCAGAGATATGTACAAAGTTCGTTTGATGAAGTGAGGATAAGAGTTCTATACCAGTCATGTAACAGATGGGTAATTGAAAATGTGTGAGAAAATTCATAGCTAGGGAGTTGAAGTTTTGAAAGGTACCATGTTGAAGTTTAATGTACCATTTGGCTGCGGATCCCGTGAGTGTGCACTGGAAAAGACACAAATGTATAGAATCATCCATCAGTGAGTTTGATGAACACCATAGATGAAATTTCATAACATGGTTGTTAGGGTCTTTGCCAGGTTTATCGTCAAATTTAGGGATGTCAGAAGGTAATTTATCAGGAATCACCGTCCAGAAAGGAAAATGTAATATGGGATCATTTGTCAATCGAGACAAATCTGGTAGATCCAGTGTGGCGAGGAATGGTAGTTGTCGGTTAAATTGAGGGTGATACTGATGCATCATAGGGACACCAGTGGGGCCATAAATTGGTTGAGGTAGATAATTGTATCCAATAGGCCCTCCCATATATGGTTTTTGTTGACCAGTATAGGCAGGATTCAACTGTTGTTGAGGAATGTTCATGAGCGGGGGAAAAATTGGTTGATTCTGAGGAGGATAAGTCAGTTGATTAGGCTGTGGGGGATCAACAGTCTACCCTTGAGGAGGGTAAACAGTTTGTCCCTGCGGAGGTTAAACATCAGACCCTTGGGGAGGATAATATTGTTGTCCTTGAGGACCCTAGGTGGGATTTGGGACACTCGGATAAGGTTGTCCAAAATATAATCTAGAAGGAATAGGATTTGGTACTCCTCCTTGTGGGTTATGGTATGATTTCCCTCCTTGGTAAGGTTGATTAAATGTACCTCCTTGAGGTGCTCCCCAAGATTGTGAATGGTTTTCAGCAAAAGGGGGTTTCCCCCCTACCATATATTGTGTGACAACTATGGTTTGACCAATAAAAGGGGGTTGTCCCTCGGGAGGTATGTGCAAGGGTGGATGTCCCCCAGAAGGGACAAGCCCACTAGATGATGGTTTCCCTCCAGTTGGGATTTGTCCTGTAGTTGATTATGTGTGTATGGCAGGGTTCTGGATTCTCTGATGTATAGGTGTTCCAACAGGATTCTGTGGAACATAAGGAGCTGTAGTGTGAAAAGATGTAGTGGTGGGAGTAATGACCGAAGTACCTTGTGTATGATTAGGTTTTATGAATCCAACACTATATTGGATTTGTGATGACATAGAAGAATGATTGACTACTTATTCGATGAGATGATCGATATTCTGACTGAACGGTCCTACCTTAGCAACAAAAGAGGCAAGAGGGTCATGACGGTCAAGAGGTGGTCGACTAAAGTTGAAATGTTCGTAAAGATAACATCCCGTTGAAATCCTCCATATGGAATGAACATTTTTCTATTGTGTATTTACCATGCCAACAGACCATACAAGAGTTGTGTACTCATCATAATCATGTTGTGTGTCTTCCATCTGTTTTTTGGTGTATGGCCTCAACAATAGACGAGGAAATTCATCTTCTATTACGTTACCAAATGAGTCCAATTGAACAAGAAGTGATTCGATAGGATCTTCTGACATAGGGATAGTATGAGGAATGGGATCCTCAACCATAACTAAGGTGCTTTCAGGATTTTCCAACAAAGGAGTAGCATCGCTCCCAGCGTCTGAGCAATTTTCTACCTCTTCACGGTAAATGTCTTCAGGTGAATTAGGAGGTAAGGTTTCGTAGCCTTCCAAAGGAAACCCTTGAATCCTACATGATCTATGAAGACATTTATCGTCTACAGTCTCAATCTTGAAAAAATGATTAAGTAAACCAACAACACATGCTAAAAAATCTAGAAGAACCAACAAGCAAACAAAACCTTCTCTCAATGACCGTACTAGTTGGTGATGAAATCCAACATCGCGTGACCAAATTGAGAAGGCACTAGGATATGAGCGGGTGGAATAGTTATGTTGGCGATCTTCTTAACAGAATTAAACCTTGGTGCAAGCTTCCACACAATAATCGTGGATTTACCCTCCAAGGAGCCTGAGTGAGTTTGACCAACGTTTGTTCTAGGTACATCGAAGACTTCCCTTCACAGTCACCTTGTGTGAGGACCCAAAATATTATGGCTACTAAGGACACCAACTCATAGTCATCCTCTGGGTGGGTACAATCGACAGTCCAGTCTGAACGTATGGGCAGGATAACAAGTCTGAAATCCTTCATGAGAAATGAGGACAAGTGGACCGATAGAACTCCAGAGGACCCTGAACGGATTCAGAATTCACGAAGCACCATGACCAAATGAAGACAGTTGGACCTCAAGAAGAACCCCTAAAATACGATCTTACTACTATGAATGGTTAAACCTCAGAGGGATAATCTTTGTGGCTCTCCCAAACGCGACCTCGTGCGTAACCTCTATGTGAGAGGGAGATCCCAGCTATGCTTATACGAAAATTGGATTTACTTTCCCTATTGAAATATTCTAAGTTTTTTTTGAATGCTTTGGAGAGTTATACTCACAACCTAATCCAAAGCATTATTTCTAGTCTAATGTTGGTGGAAGAATCTAAAAAAAAAGTTTCTAGATATATTTTTAATTAGCGTTAATTTTAGTGGTTGTTCTTTACTCATAGGTGAATGAGAGTGAAACTAATGATGTTACGACTCAAATCCCAAAGAAGAAAACAAAATGATAAGCAAACGTTTCTTTCGATGAACTTCTATTTATGGGAAGGAGAAGATTTTTCTTTCTTTCACTACCAAACACAAAAATGCAGAAATTCCATGCAATTGTTTTCAACAAGAATCCATTTCGATGCTAAATTATTTAGAAATTGTTTCTAGTATCCAAAAACCAATCATAAAAAAGTATCTTTCTGCTTGATTATGAATGTGAATTCAATTGGTTTAATGCTTCTTATGCCAATAACCTATTTCATTATTACATATTTTAGACAATGGGAAGCAAGAGTCATACAAACAAAAAGGCAGTTTCACAATAATTAATAAGAAGCAAAAACAAACTAAATTTCCAAAAAGAATTCCAAACAACAAAACACACTTAAGAAATTTTCTTGGAAAGATACAAAGATCAAAGACCAATTAGAATAGTAAAAAGATCCTTGAGTTTCCTTGTAATAAAATTCAACCAATCAGATGAAAGAGAAAGTATCAAAATGAACCCAAAATCTTTAAAGAAAAAGAGTGATTTCGTAACAAGAAAATTCTTATAAAATCCAAACAAAGATAAAAAAGTATTAAACATAAATATGTTGTAGGTTTGATAGAAGACACAAGCTGACAGAACAAGTCCTAAGCTAAAAGAAGAACCCAAAAATTTACACCCAGCATAAAGGTATTCAACAATTTTTCAAAAAGGAGAAAAATCGACACTCTGGTTATATCAGCGCGAGAGCGCTACAATGCTCCCTAAGGCATTGCAGGGGAGCGTCGATACTGAAATCAACTCTCTGGCTGTAAGGGAAAAAGGGCGCGGGTTTATGAGAAAGAAAAAGAATCAACCTAGAAAATGAAAAATCAGGAAGTTTGATCACCAGCTTGTGCGAGATGACTTCATGATTGACAACATATGTATAAAAGAGAAAAAATAAAGCGAGCAAGATCTGAAGATGAGAAAAAGATAAGATAAAACCAAGGAAAGAAACCGAAACTGAAAGCTTCGATCCCCAGTGGAGTCGCCAATTTTTGTTCTAGGAAAATTCCCCTGCAAACATGTGAATGTCCTCTTGGATCCTAGACCCCTATGACCAAGACAGAAAGATGCTAACATTGGACACTGACATTCCTTTAAATGTAGCTAAAATAGTCAAAGGGAAAAGAGGAAGAAAGTATGATATACTTTTTTCTGAATCTTGTCTTTGCTTAGTCCAGGTTGAACTTGATCTTCAGGCCCTTTAAAGAGATTTGCAATTCAATAGACAACAAAGACAATCCATGCTTCCTATTCTACCAAGATTATTTTAAACTAGATTTATCAAGAAGAGACAAGCCTATGCAATCATACACAAACTTGAAGGAACCATGCCAAACATTTATTAATGAGAACATTACAAGGCACTTACAATCTATAGATGCAGATGCATCATCCTCTCCAATTCCTCATTGTCCAATCCCTTGATCGAAATATCCATGATCAAAATGACAATACTTTTTGTTGATATTCTCCTCCTTTTCACCATGAGAATGCCTCCTTTTATAGGCTTTGAGAGGCTCAACCACCTTAGTTATCTTTGGAAGAAGTTGAGGATATGACTCCATCAGTTGTGGTATCTCCCTTAGATACAACCTAAAGCTTGGATTTGAGCCAAACCAACTTGGATCATTTCTAGTTGTCCTTAGAGATAAGGGGGATTTATTCCCAAGATTCTCTCAACCAATCAACTCTCCCTCAAAGATGGCAACATAGCATTGTAGCGCTCCCTGCTAAGTCGACAAGGAGTGCTAGTGCTCCCTGCATGTGAGCAGGGGAGCATTGATCTCCAAAAACTCATTTAAGATGATTATTTCTCAAAGAAAAATATCGTGTAAGATTTCCAAATGATGTGTTTTCATATTCTAACATGTATTAGAGGGTGTATCAAGTGTTTCTATGGTGTCGTATGCAATGTGACATATGTAGGAAAAAATACGATATTTGTGACACTTGCGAAAAAAGTGAGACACTTGCGACACTTACGATAATGATAATGGGACATTATCGAAATGAGTAATTTTTACGTGTAACACCCCCTCCCCTTTGCGCCCCCCCTCCTCTCCCTCTCCTGGATATTCTCCACCCTCCTAGACCTCCCCTTCTCTCCCTGAAGTTACCCTCCCTCCCAGGGAAACAGATACACCCTGAGGTCAAAAGCTTGGGACTTAGCCCATTCTTCTAGTGGTATATCTCTAAACCCTCCCTCTCTATACCAAGCAAGAAGGAACCCCTAATTTTGAAATAAAAAGAGAAATCAACTGCGGAAATTTTCATAGGCACCCAAGATACCATCACAAGGGCCCTTAGAGAAGGAAAAGCCCCATCGACAAGGGCTAAATGATATTCCTCTCTTTCAATGTGAAAGGGGTAGGGGGTTCCCCAAAGAAGCTATCCCTCAGAAGAATGATCCAAAACCTCAAACCAAATGTCATCCTCATCCAACAAACTATGTTCTCCAACAAAAAATCTAGAGAAACTTTTATCCCTCGGCTTCAGAATTGGTATTTCATCACTACCGACACCTCTGGTTTCTCTAGTGGTATACTCAATGGATGGAGCTCGAATTTCTAGGCTTTGTCCTCTTCTATCGCCCGCTCTGCAATCTATATCAAGATACAACATAAGAACATTATTTTTTCCTTCTCAGTGGTGAATATTTATGGGCCTTACACTGATAGGACCTCCTTCTGGGAGGATTTGGTCTTTGCAGGATTTTTTCAGGACCCCTTTTTTGTGGTGGGAGGGGATTTAAATCTAACCCTATCCCTGCAGGAGGTCTGGGGAGATCACCCCAAGGTTGAAAAGAAAATAATATTCGTCCAAGACTTCTTCAAACAGACCAACCTGGTGGACATCGAACCTGTGAAACTCTCTCCTACTTGGCAGAATTTCAAAATTGGGGAAGAGGAAGTTGCAAAGAGACTCGGCCACTTCCTAGTTTCAGAAGCCCTACTAAACTTAGGAGCTTTGTTCAGATCTGGAGTAGAGGTGGGAGGCATCTCAGACCATATTCCTGTATCACTTCAATGGTCCTCGAGTTTTGACTCCCCCCCCCTCTCCCTTGAAATTCAACCAATCTTGGATGGAAGAGGAAGATTTCAAGAAACTAGTCGTTTCTTCATGGACCAAACTCTCCCCTCTGAACCAAGAACCTATTATAGTACAATTCACAACAAATCTCAAAAAATTGAAAAATTCCATAAAAGTTTGGCTCCCTACATGGAATTCCAAAAGGTCTCAACACATTCAGGACATTGAAGAGAATTTGTCAATGGTTCTAAGATCCCTGGCGGATGGCCCCCTAACAAACAATAATTTAACATAACTAAGAGATTTGGAGGAAAAGGGCACCAAATGGCTTAAGACAAAGGAACAATAATGGCACGTAAAAAACATGGCTCTGTGGATAAAAGGAGACAACAACACAAATTTTTTTCATCAATATGCGAACTTTTGAAGAAACCTCAACTCAATCTGGGAAATCAAAGAACAAGGAAGAGTGGCCGCTTCCTTTGGGGAAAAGGCAAAGCTTGGGGAAATTTTTTTCAACAATCTTTTTTCTGCCCCTCCAGGATGCCCTATCCAAGAAATACTGGAAGTAGTAGGAAAATTCCCTACCGTCTTTACCGACAAAATGAACCTTTCCTTAGAAGAAGAAGTATTAGAACTAGAACTAAAGGCATCTTTTTTCCCCATGAGAAATGGTAAAAGCCCAGGCCCAGACAGATTAACTGTGGAATTCTTCAAAGCCTTCTATGATCTTCTAAAATAAGATTTGATGCTTATGATAAGAGAATCACAAAAGGAAGGAAGAGTTCATGGCCCTCTCAATGCAACCTTCCTGTGTCTCATCCCTAAGAGATAGTGCCCCTCTTCCTTTGAAGACTACATACCGATCACTTTTTGCAATGTAGTCTACAAACTATTAGGACAATTCTAAGTGAAATAATTGGTGAAGAGAAATTCAACTTCCTTCATAATATACATATACATCATGTTGTAGCCATAACTTAGGAAGTGCTCCACTCAGTCAAGAAAAGAAATCTCAAGGCTTCCATCCTGAAACTGGACCTTTCCAAAGCCTATGACCGTGTAAAATGGACTTTTCTGGGTTTAGTACTAATCCAAATGGGCATGAGTTTAAAAACCATCAATTGGATAATGGGAAGTATCCAAAGTGTCTCCTTCACCATACTCATCAATGGAGCCCCGTCCAATTTTTTCAAAGCCTCCAGAGGTCTTTGTTAGGGCTACCCCCTATCCCCCTTTCTTTTCCTACTCATAGCAGAAGCTCTCAATGTTTTGACAAAGGAGAAAAGGTCCAAGGGTCTCTTAAGAAGAATTGCAGTCTCAGAATCATAATCAATCACACACCATTTATTTGTAGATGACATCTTTTGCTGCTTACACGACTCTCAAAGGAATTTGAGTGCTCTCAAGGATTTTTAAACCTCTTCGAAAGCGCTATGGGAATGAAAATTAATATGGAAAATTCTTATCTCCTTCATCACCGTGAGAATGAAGAAGAAGCCTCTATCGCCAACTCTTTCCCTTCCCAAAGGAATTTTTTTTCCGACGGACTAAAGTACCTAGGTTTTAATTTAAAACCTAACAACTACATAAAAGAAGATTGAGGTTGGTTAATAAGAAAGGTTGAGGCCCACCTAGCCATCTAGATCAAAAAACACCTCTCTAGAAGAGGAAGACTAGTACTAATCAAAGCAATCCTAGAAGGAATTCTAGTCTACTGGAATTCAATAGTTGAAGTCCCAAAAGGAGTTGTTGGATTACTGAGAGGAGGGGTGAATCAATAATAGAGCAATTTAATCCTTTTTAACCATAAAATGCAAGTGTTATATCAATGTAGCATTATCATCCAATAGTTGCAGAGTAAATAAAAAATGAACAAATGAGAAATCATACACATACACAGTACACCAGTGTTTTTACATGGAAACCCAAAGAGGGAGAAAACCACAGAATGCTTTTTCTTATATGTATTTAAGAATTAAATTCATTAGAAGGACTAACTTCCTTTTTTTTCCAGCTGCAACTGGAAGGCGGCTCCAACCCCCTAGTTTCTCAGACTACAACCTGAGGGAATCTCCAACTCCCCAATTCTCTGGCTACAACCCCCTATCTTCTCCAGTTACAACCAAAAGGTGGCTAAAACCACCTGTCATTGCCTCGTCCAACTTCCCCGACGTAGAATTAGAATGATGGAACCACTGTCACACTATCACTGTGATATATACTGCTATGAACCTGTACCAATTAACCTACACCAAACAACCTATAATAAACCTATATCATAAACAACCTGTAATCAAACTGTACCATAAACAAGTGCATTAACCATGCACCAACCTGTACCTCAACCTGTACCATCAACGAGTGCATCAACCATGCACCAAATATGTACCAATCATGCATCAAATACACATAAACTATGACTCATCAAGATGTACCAACATCATCAACTATACACCTCATGTATGTGCCAACTCATCAACTACTTGTCTCAACCATGTACCCAACATGTACCTCAACCAAAAGCCCTCATCAATTTCATCATCCAAATATGATTTTTAAATCTGTAATGGAACTGGTGTATATGATCACATACCTACAAACCTTCCTTAACTTTAACAACAAGAGACTAGCATTTTCATCAAACTTTACTTTAGTCTCACATGAATAATTTTGGATTAGTCAACAACCCTAACTTGGAATAATCATAACTATGTACCTATAATGAATAAAGATATGAAAATAGTGCACAATGTTCTTCAGTGTCTTTAATGCAATTCCTCCAGGTTTCATTGCTTGGAACCTCTCAAAAAAGGAGTTATAGCAAAAATGGCATACCTTGTTGAATTCTAGCTTATTCTAGAGAGCGAACTTGTAGAGCGTGCCCCACACATAATATTTGTTGTATGGATATGAAAATGGTACAAATAATACTAAAGACTATACTATAACAAATACCTTTGGTCTTATTGAATTTGGATCTATTATGAAGAAGTTATGACATTTTTACCCGAAACACATGTTTTAGACTAGTTTCGGGACTAGCCACAAACCCTATTTTCCGTGGAGTGTAACTCCAAAAATACAATGACCCACAAGATGAAATTTTTATCACAACTACTTGGATCTATTTACTCAATGGCTTCCATATTTCATGGTCTAAATCATTCTAGAAAAAAATTATTGCGAAAATGGTGAGATGACCTGTAAATAACATACCTTAGAAAACATCATCAAAAGAATTTATCCTCCCTTGAATTTTGGCCTTCTTTACTTCACCTTCCCTTTGAAATTCTCCTTACATATCCTTTTGTTACCTCGGTCACTTATAGATATTCAATATTCTCAAGTTTAATTAAAATGAGACACCCTTGCCCCTTATTTATAATTTTATGTAGCTTCCTCAAGGGGTTACCTTCTAACCATCTTAAACTAGTTTCCTTATTTTAGGGCTAACCCACTTCTAACCACTTGTCCACTTAGTAATTTATCCATTAAATTTATTATTTAAATAATTTATTTTGTATCCACTTTGACTTATAGTACACTCATCACTTCACTTTATTATTTAAATATTTTCTTCTTTCCAACCACTTTGACTACTTTGACCTTTGGGGCTTCTAGATGACTCATGGGGGTTCTCCAACTTCACATAGCCATAACTCTCTAACCGTGAGGAGTTATGTGACATTCCACATACCACTAGAAATGACATGACATGTACTATCCATCTATAATAGTATTATTTAAACAATTTCTTCTTTGCAATTACTTTGACTACTTTGAACTTTTGGGTCTTCTAGATGATTCATGAGGGTTCTCCAACTTCACATGGCCATAACTCTCTAACCGTGAGGAGTTATGTGACGTTCCACATACCACCAAAAATGGAATGACTTGTAATATCCATCTAGAATAGTCTTATTTAAATAATTTATTCTAATATTTTAAAACTCATACCATTATACATCAAACAAACGTGGGTCCATTAACCAAACCTTTGTGCTACCAGACTTTCTTCAAGGGTTGACATGAATGAAAACCAACCCAAATAATCAACAATATACCCCTTTTGCATTGATGGAAACACTCTGATGCAATACTGAATTCATATCACTCATGTTCCCCCTGTGACCATCGCTCCCCCTAAAACCATGCCTCTGTGATCTTTCTCCAAGAATTTACCTTTGCATCTGATAAATCTCTCCCCCTTTGTCATCAATGGAAAAGGTATCTTTCCATCTGGGGCTACTCCCCCTGACTGAACTCTTCCTGAAACTGATCTCCCAACCTAAACTGTCCTCTTTATGGTGCTTCATTGTGTAAATCTAAGACATATAAGATAAACATTCAAAAGCATTCATTTTGGAGTAGAAATTACTCTGATTCTCTAGAGAAGATACTCAAAGGCTTCCCTTGGAAGCGGTTTTGTAAAGATGTTTGCCACTTGTTATTTTGTTCCCACATATTCAACTCTTATGTTCTTCTCTGCAACCTATTCACATAGAAATTGATACTTAATTGGAATGTGCTTCATCTTGGAGTGCATCACCGAGTTCTTTGAGATATTGATGGTGCTTGTATTATCACAATAGATTGGAATGGGCTCATCATACTCAACTTGTATATCTGTAAAATTTTGTTTCATCCATAGAACCTAAGTACAACATCCTTCTGCTCCAATATACTCTACTTCGGCTGTAGATAAAGATATTGATGATTGTTTCTTGCTTAGACAAGATACTAAACACTCACCCAAGTAGAACGTTGCTCCACTGGTGCTTCATCGGTTATCAATGCAACCTGTCCAATCTGCATCTGTGTAGGCAATAAGTGATAGATCCTTTCCTTTTGGATACCATAATCCAAACTCTTCTATTCCTTTGAGATATCTGAAAATCCTCTTCACTGCTAATACATGTGATTCCTTTGGTGCTTCTGGAAATCGTGACACCTGTCCAATTGCCTGCATTACATCTGGTCTGGATGTTGTCACATATATTAAGCTACCAATCATTGACCTGTATTGCCTCTGTTTTGTAGACTTTGAATCATCATCTTTGCTCAACTTGCAACTAGTTTGCATAGGAGTGGTAACTGGTTTGCAATCTTCCATTCCGAACCTATTTAGCATTTCTCTGATATAATTAGTTTGAGAAATAAAAATTTCTTGGTTTCTTTGAAGTATTTGAAGACCCAGAAAGAAGGATAGTTCTCCAAGTAATGAAATTTCAAATTCATTATGCATATCCTTTGCAAATTTTTGGCTTAACCTATCATCATTACTTCCAACAATAATATCATCAACATAAAATTCAATTAATAAAATACTGTCTTGAGTTACCTTGATGTAGAGGTTGTTGTCTGCACTTCCTTTTCTGAACCCTGCATGTTGTAGATATTTATCTAGTCTAGAGTACCATGCTCTAAGATCATGTTTTAGACCATACAAGGCCTTCTTCAATTTGCACATGTAATATGCGTTCTATGACAACTGCAATCCTTCTGGTTGTTTGATGTAGACTTCTTCTTCAAGTTCCTCATTCATAAAAGATAATTTCACGTCCATCTGATACACTTTAATATTATTGGAGCATGCATAAGTTAAAAGCAATCAGATTGCTTCCATTCTGGAAACTAGGGAATATGTCTCCTGAAAATCGGTTTCTTCAACTCGTGTGTATCATTTACATACCAATCTAGCTTTCTTCCTTGTAACATGTCCATCTCCATTCAATTTATTTCTAAAAACCCACTTTGTGCCAATCACAATCTTATTCTTTGGTCTTGGAACCAATTCCAAAGTGCCATTCTTCTCTATTTGATCCAATTCTTCATCCATGGCCTCTTCAAAACTGTTTGGTTCAATTGTAGATAAGAGTCCTAGGTGCATTTATTCTGGTGATCAAAATCTGGACCAGGGGTCAAAAATTTGCTCAAATTTCAAAGTGCTCGGAATCAGACAAAAACGGTGCCATTGCGTCCGTATCGTCTTCCTGATTCCAGCGGTATATTTACTTTCGCAAACGGAGTCCGTATGGAGAAGTTATCGCGATCTGTTCACTGAGCCAAACAGACAAAAAGTTAGATGCTGATTGTACCTGTCCGTACAGACCGTACGAATCACACGTGGCAGTCAATGTGGCAATCTTTGATTAGTGGATTTTGGGCGAATATGATGGTGACATGTGGCATGAGTTGGGCGAATGTTAGGGCGCCACGTGGCCCAATGAAGGGCTGCCACCTGGCACCCATTGATTGGTTGTTGGTTCAATGTTTAGTTTAATAAAATTTTCAAAGGTCCATGGGGTTCAACCCCCAGACCTCTACCCATGTTGAAATACTTAACATAATCCGCCGACCACTATGCCACACGTTGGCTTTTGAAATGTTTATGAGTTTTAAATGTTTTGAATTCATATAATGTGGTAATCGGCGGGGGGTCGGGTCGGGGCTAGCCCCGACCCCCGGTTCTATTGCCAACAGACATGACCGTGTGTGTTAAAGAAATGGGCGTGCACAGGAGGCATTTCAAAAGGATCCCTAGCCCATGGTCGTATCCACCTATACACATGACCCTATCTATTGAATGGCATGCGTTTTAAATTTGTGCTTTCAAATGGTTTGTCCCGCGGTCATATAATTATTACATGTGACCCAGTCCATCGACAGGTAACCGCTATTCAATTCAACGACGCGCGTTTTGGATGGTTCACCCACGGTTGTATGGTGGTTTACATGTGACCACACTTTATATGCAATTGTGCGCGTGGGGGTGTATTAAAGTTAAGCCGCGGTTACATTTATTTAAACCGTGGTTCTTTTGATATACCATATGACCTTACCTTCTATCAAATGGCGTGCGGGGTTTTGGTTTTGATTGTGTTCAAACGGTTAACACCCTCACAGCAGGACACATGTCGATTCCTGGTTTAACCATGTAACGGAGCCCCAAATTTGCGCTGGGACGTGGCCATATGGTCCCTCATGCGCCCAACACCTCCGTCCTCGGGGGCTCTAGTTTCGCTAATGGTGCGACATATTGGCACTAATTTCGAAAGGCGCGTGTGTGCTGAGTTTAGGCACGGGAAACACCAAAAGCTAGGTTCATTCACACACAGGTGCGAAATGGCGAACAGGAGACAACAAGCTTGAAGGAGAAAAATGGCAGGAGGCCTAACTTCTTGAGTTTTTGGCCAAATGAGGTGCTGTAAAAGCCCAGCTAAGGGTTTTTGGACGTTCTGAGTCCATTGGAACCATTTTCACAGGCATTTGAAGACTTCTAATGCAGGTTTTTAACCATTGAAGTTTGAGGAAGCTCAAGGGAGCTTGAAGCCCTCATTGTTTGAGGCATTGCTCAGATGAGCACATATCTATTTTCTGAGACTGAATAGTCATTTTTGACTAATTAATATGCTCTGAACATTTTAGGATAGGTTTCAGATCCATTGGAGGACTTTTACAGGTGTTTTTTCCACAGAGAAGCTCAGGGAAGCTTGGAGGCCACATGTAGAAGAGGTCATTACTGGATGAGCCATTGTCCATTTTCAATGTTCTAATAGTCATTTTTGGGGTTTTTATGTATTCTGAACCCAATGGTACAGTCTGTAAATCCATTGGAGTTGAGCAGAAGCTTGTAAAAGAACATTTGACAAACTAATCCCAAAGAGCCAAGTCCATTGAAGGAGGCTGAAGGAGATGTAGCCCAGAGAGGGGTGAACTCCTTTATCATCTTGTTATTGTTGTGAGTTTGCTGTGTTATTTGCTGCACTTTATGTTGTTGTGTAATTGTTTATAGCACATATTTAATCTTTTAAAATAACTTTTCCTCACACATGAACATTGACAAGAAGAAGCATGAACTTAACACATAAACCATCTTGCATATTTTAACACATGAAGCAAGGTCCTGTTAAGGTTTATTTTAATGAGGTAGAGGGTGCTTGCATAGCATAACAAGTCAGCCTTCTATTTTCAGATCAGATGGTATCATAGCATAGTTTATTTTGCTCATGTATTTGCCAATGATAGCTTGAGATTTAGCGGTTGATATTTGTGCAAGTTTTGTGTTGAAGTTTGATCTTGCAAGATGGAGGAAGCTTCAAACATGGATAGTTCTCATACATCTTCCGAATCTAAGTTCTTTGACAAAGAGATGTTTAAGGCATTGTTGACCATGAAAGATATGGTACAAGAGTTGTGGAAAGATAGATAAGAGAGCATTGTCCTACAAGAGCAGTTGGTGGCCATGAAGGAGGAGAAAGAACAACTTCTTGAAAAGTTGCATGAGATGGAGAATCAACTCCATGAAGCAAAGGAAACCCTTACCAAGTACATGCATGAACATGAGGTATGTAATGTTAGTTTGTCTTCAAATTACTCTCAAGAAGAATGCTTTGGTGTTTTTGAAAATCACACAAAAGGAATAGGGTCCAAGTTATTGTTAAAAATGGGCTATGA
>ML810626.1:133020-148618 GCA_009831015.1 Picea engelmannii | reverse complement strand
CCACTTTCCTTATTTTAGGGCTAACCCACTTCTAACCACTTGTCCACTTAGTAATTTCTCCATTAACTTTGTTATTTAAATAATTTATTTTGTATCCACTTTGACTTATAGTACACTCATCACTTCACTTTATTATTTAAATATTTTCTTCTTTGCAATCACTTTTACTACTTCGACCTTTTGGGGCTTCTAGATGACTCATGAGGGTTCTCCGACTTCACATGGCCATAAGTCTCTAACTGTGAGGAGTTATGTGACGTTCCACATACCATCGGAAATGACATGACATGTACTATCCATCTAGAATAGTCTTATTTAAATAATTTCTTCTTTGCAACCACTTTGACTACTTTAACATTTTGGGGCTTCTAGATGACTCATGAGAGTTCTCCAAATTCACATGGACATAAATCTCTAACCGTGAGGATTTATGTGAAGTTCCACATACCACCAAAAATGGCATGACATGTACTGTCCATCTAGAATATTCTTATTCAAATAATTTCTTCTAAGATATTAAAACTCATACCATTATACATCAAACAAACTTGGGTCCATTACCCAGACCTTTGTGCTACCAAAATTCACTACCAGACTTTCTTCAAGGGTTGACATCAATGAAAACCAACCCAAATAATCAACAGGAGTCCTGGATCACATACAAAATTTAATCTTTTTCTTCCTATGGAAGGGACAAAATGCACATAAAGGACCCCCTTTGGTCAAATGGAACTCAATCACGGCGCCAAAAGAATTGGGGGGTTGGGGGTTAAAAAAATTAAGACTCTTCGCATGAGCCTTAGCGGGCATAAACCTTTGGCGCCTAAATTTGGGTAACACTCTATGGGTAAGAGTAATTAAATCCAAGTATTTTTCTTCTTTTTCTATGTCTGATTGGTTTCGCGAACCCTTGAAATCCACCAAATGTTCAATAGTCTGGAAATCACTTGTCCAAGCCTCCCCCCTAGTTGGTAAGTGGACTGTATGGCACATCGGAAATGGGGAAAATGTGATATTGGGAGAAGATCCATGGGTGGGAGCTAGAAACAATTACAAAGTCTCCCAACCCCTACTTCAGTTCCTAAAAGGAAAAATTTGTCGCTTTATGAGCAACCTCAACATTGGTTTCCCCCAATTAAAAGGAAGAGGGTGATGGAAAATTGCAGATTCCTTGAATCTTCCCCTATATCTATGAGACAAATGTAACTCTTTCATTACCCTGCTATGTGAAAATTTCATTACCCTGGATAGAGAGTCTGAGGACTCCCATTGCTGGTCAAAAAACCTGCAAAACGGCTCTTAAACGATTAAATTAAGCTACAAAACCTGGTTAGAATAAAACTCAGAGACACAATTGAAGTGGTGGTGGAATCACTTATGGAAAATCAAGGCTCCCACTAGATTTAAACTAACTCTATGGATAGCTCTAAAAAACAAACTATTGACTTGGGAAAACTACCTTAGGAGAGGTTGGTGCGGACCTAGAAGATGCCCTCTGTGCAAAGAAGATCAAGAATCCACTACTCACATTTTTATATCCCGACCCTTTGCAGAGAAGGTCATGTGTTTAATAAAAGACAAACTAAATTCTAGGGCTGATTGGAGTCATGGTTCTCTTGAAGAATGCTTCAGGAATTGGCTACAATACATAACAATCTCCCTTTATGCAAGTCTTCCAAGTATCATGATCACAAACATTTGGTGGGAAAAAAATAATTTCATCTTTAAAGATAAGACAATTTCCCCGGAAGTGGCAACGACTTTATCACTCAAACAAGATGAATAAATTAAGAGAGAACCACGATCAAGAAAACAACATTTCATAGTCGCCCCACCCATCGATTACACCATCCCATGGGGATATTTCGATGGGGCCAACCAAGGACATCTCCCTGTATGTGGTGTTGTTTATTAGCCATAGTCATTATATCCATATCAGATATTCTCCAAGAGGTGGAACAAACAATAGAGAAAAACTGATAGCACTTTGGACCCTTTTTGAAACAACCAAAGAAAAACAATTGACAAAGCTTCAAGTGTTTAGAGACTCCAAACAGATGATTGATTGGGAAAGAGGCGAAAACAACATCCAGAATCCTAGATTGGCCTCAAAAGAGATATCAAACTCACCTTTAGAAATTTTGAATGGCTTTCTTTCCAACACATTCCGAGGGAATTCAACACAAAAGCAGATGAACTCTCTAAATAAGCCCTGCAGCTGGAAAAAAGAGCGTTTGGATTTTATGAGTTCTTCGAAGGCATAGAGATTGAGGCAATGGAATTTTGCCTCTGAAAAATGTTTTTCTTGTAAGGTTGTAAATGTTTTGAACAGTTGAAACAATTTTTATTCTAAAAGACCTTAAAATGTCTATTGGCATAGGTAGAATAGATCTGTAATAAATCCTACTAAGGTTGGAATGATAAGACAACAACATGTATATTCCTTTTTTGAATATAACATTTTTTTTCTATAGGAAAAAAAGTTAATTTATTAAAAAGTAAATTTATTTGATTTAATCCAAAATTCTTATATAAATTTTGGATTTTTATTTGAAACTTAAAACATTTGTTATAAAAATTCAATTATGTTACAACATCGGGCTCCATCTGGGGATTGTGTTTCCCCGCGAGACACTAAAGAGCCCGCAAATCAAGTGCCTTTATTAATGGTCATTATTCCCTAAAATCAAAGTTTTATTAACAAAATACTATAAAAATAAGTATTTATTTATTATTTTTATGAATTTGAAACTTACATAGAAATGATAAGGTTGTCAATTTACAAAGATTAAACATGCTTGAAAATAAATTTCAAGAAAAGATAATGAATGAATTTCCTTATTAAAACTTACTCTAGAGTAGTCTAAAATAATCAGTCTAAATTTAACTAAAGTATCATATTTCTAATTGATTTTATCTTAATTCAAGGATATTTAGATTTATTTCAGATAAAACCTAATCAGATTAAGATACATAATTACTGAATAAGAATTAATAATAGAGTAATGATAAATATAGGTAGTATCAATCTTGACAGATATCACATATATTTCTTCACTACCAACATGCATCTATAGCCTCGGTGAAGTTATCTGCAAACCCCAATTTGAATTTCCTTTCGCCACTTCACTTAAATAATTTGTTTGAGATGAGGGAAATCATTTTATGAATTTCCTTTCATCATTTATTTTGGACAAGATGGGGGCAATCAAAATTTTGAATTTCCTTTCACCACCTGTCTTTTAATTTTACTTTACTATTTTGAAATGGGGGCAATAAATGTGTTGGAAAACACAAGGGATGATATATGTTTTAGATTTGAAAATAGAGTAGGACTGTCTACATGTTTGAAGATAGCCTGATGTTAATTTTCCTTTAGTTTAAACTATACCTTGCATGTTCAAAAACTTTCTTATGTTTAAATGTTAACCTTGAGAAAGCTTATCAACTATAGTCTAATATCAAAATTAAATTCACAAGGATTATCCTAAACATACTTTTTCAATTTAAAATAAAGAAATAAATAAAATATTCACCAAACTTGTCAAAACAACATGCTTAATTTTCTTCTATTGACTAGGTTTATTCTTTCTATAAAGATTCTTATAATTAAATAAGAAAGAAAGACTTAATATTTATTTATTTAGAATAAGCTAGGCTACTTAGTAAGATCATTGTTACAAATTTTATTTATATACAAGCTTCCTACTTAATCTACGGGAACTTAACTTGGTCATGTATAAACAAACTTCCAATGATACCAAGTACGCATTTCATTAATTAAATTATAAACTCTCTTACTGCAACTGACTAAGAAAAAAAAGAATAATGATTGTAGTAAAGGAATGATGGGAAACTTACCATGCAATTTATATACATATTGAAATAATGATGGAAAACTCTCATTACTCGATGACTCCAATAAAACTACTAATAGATCTTCATACTGATAAGATATGAGCACCTGATTATTTGTATGACCATTGTTTTTTTTCAAAAGAATGCACTCCTTTTTCATGATCTCTATTCTTCTAATGAGATAAGGTTTCTCCACTAGTGCATCTCCAAGTAATATTTGTTTATGATCATTAATCTCCACATCCTTAAATATCAGAGGCAACACCATATCTATTTGTGGCTCATCATAAAATTGAACCTCACAGTGAAATAATGATGAGTTGATTTTATTTGAAAAGTCCTTTAAATAGACTTCAACAAGATCTTGAAAATTTTGAGAGGCTTCCTCCTTTTGTTTCCAAAGATTGAATTGTTGCTGCACAATATCTTCTTTCTTGATAAAATAGGGTTCTTCCATGTGTACATCAAATGAGGAAGAGGCAGGAGACAATATGTTGACTTCCTTTTTCATAAAATTCAAAATCAACATAATCAATTTTCTTATCATCACTATCATATGTGTGATCTTTAAAAATTTTAGAATTTTATAATGAAAAATTTGTTTCTCTAAATGTCGTTATTTCCTCATCAAAATCCTCATATTCATCATAGACTGGCTCAATGTAAAAAATTGTTGAAGATGATGTTTTAGAGACCTTCTCATATTCATTATTAAACTCTACTTCTCAGTCATATCTATCATATATAGGCTGATGAATATTTAAGATCTCTAAATATAAAGATATAATTTTTTTTTTTGATTATGCTAAAAAAATTCTTGAATATACTCATAGCAGCTCTCTTGTTCAGATTCATAATTAGTAAATTCATTTTCCTCACTATGGAAATCATTCAAGAAATTAATGAAAAAATCAGTTTCACAATCATTTACCTGCTGCTGGTCCAAAATATGCAGGTCTAATTCTTCCTGTTCAACTTATTCTTTCTGCTCTTTTGCATTCATATCCTCCTCTATTTGATAAGACAACATCCCACAAGCCCATATATTGTTTTCAATTCTTTAGTATCTATAAATATTTGTTCTAAAGTAGAATATTTCCTTTCTCTAAGGTAAAATTCTAAATCAGGATGATGTGCTAAGGCATATTATACCTTGACAACAGTTTCAGAAAGACGAATTTCAATAGGTAAATTGCGATATAAACTTTAAAATCTTCTGTTGAATTTCGTAATATTTTCACCATTCTTTCTTCTTACAATATAAAACTTAGGGTGTACAAGAAAACATCATAAAAGTTAGTCCAAGAAGTAATAGATTCAATTGGTAAGTCTCTAAACCATCTTTTCACTTCTCCTACTAAAGATTGAGTGAACATCCTCATATTGAATTTTTAAACAATCTGTGAAACGTTCAAAGGATGCCATGTTCTTTTCTGTTGTAGCATCATCTTCTCCATTAAATATAGGAAGATATTTAAAAAAATTGGGAGGTAAATCATGAAGAACCAATGACAGTTTGAGAGGTTTATACATGTTCCAAACTCGAGGATGAATCTTTGCATGTTGATCACAAAGTATATGAGATATTAAAGAAATTGACACATTAATTTCATTCCCAATTAATGTACACGAATGACTATTCTAAAAAAGAATTGGAATTTGTGTTTTTTGATCAAGAAAGTCCTTTAAAAAATTTGATACAAAAGGCTTATCATTACTTTCAAAGGACAACAATAAATCATAAATTTTTTCTCGAGGAGTGTCAAAGGAAATCATGTTTTCTTTTTCTAAGGTAAGAGATAAAATCTTGAAGTTATGATCTTCTGAATGTAAAAAATAACAGACAACTTTTTCCAAATGTATCAACAAATGACCAAACATCATATTTAAAATATCTTGAAAGAAGTTTACCATTTGGTACCTGATAATTTTGAAACAATTCTTCAGTTTTGTCAGTGGGGCTCACTTACCAGTGGAGTCTTTAAGTCTGATTGAAATCACAATGTATTCTCCAAGTGAATAACAACACAACCTGTGTCTGATCCTTGTTCACCTTCAATAACCATATCTAATCTTGATAAAACCTAGGAAAAATATTGAACCTTCGTCCTTGGCAATGATGCCAAAAGGAATGTTATAACTTGAGATGGTTCCTTGCTATCTAGAAACCGTGCTAAGACATCTTTAAACCAGTATTCAAGTCACAATATGGATCTTGGACCAGAGGGGGATCCATCATCATATCTAGAACATTTGTCTACTTACTGTAACTAAGTAGCACTTCTAACAATTTAAGCTTAGATTGCCAGATTTGGGTAACAAACAACATAAAAAAAGGAGGACAAGGCTAAGGATAAAAATATTCACAAACTAGAAATAAAGAGATTGTGATCCCCTCAGATCACAGGTTTAATCCATTGGGCATGGAGTCTCATTGAATAGATCATATTTGCTAATAATAGAAGGTGGAAGAAGATGATAAAACTAAAAACTCATAAAATGTAGAGGGAAAAGCAGTCTCTATAAATCTGAGATGAAGAAAATGGATCTGTTGGGAATTTAAATGAATCCAACAAAACAAAGAGTGCTTGGGCTGAGCATAACAATGAATTCAACAATAAAACACTCAGAAAATGACCCGCAATCAATCTTTGATGAACAATATGGTGGTTGTACCAAATTAATGGTTTTATCATATATAAATATGACTTTAAATTGCAGACTAAATAAGAAGAACATAGATGGAAATTCAAAGAAGCTTAAAACAAAAAAAATGAAAGAAAAGACAAGGCTCTGTTGAGAATGAGCCATGAATCCTTGAATTAAACCATCATGCCATAGGAAATTACAATTGCCCTATGTGCTTCATACAAAAGACACAGTCCTCCTGCTAAAATCTCCTATTCTATCCCCTCCTTTTACATTGAATCTTTTCCCCCTTTTTATAACCAAATGAGAATTTGTTTGATTTCCTGATTTTCATGCATGACGAGCCTTTTCTCAAAAATTGGAACCGTCTTCATGATCTGTCTCTTTAACATTTTTCTTGAAATACATTTCCTAGGAAAAATGATTATTCAATATTATCCTTTCCCAAGAAATATCAGTCAAGATCATGTTATCGATCATAAACCTCATTTGAATTAGAACATATATGAAACTCCTCTCCTTCGCATACATTCTAAAATTTTGTTTTGACGAGGTCCAAACTGTTTTTTTATAGAATAATTTTTTTTTCTCATAATTAATAATCATTTATGCAGTATTTTGATTGGCTATGAAGATTCATGATGTTTCATGGATGGAAGTACATGCATCACCATCTTGTCATGATTAATAATATTCAATTATTGTGAAATATCAATCTTCTATGGGTGATAAGATTCCGTACACCACACTTGATGTTAATTGGAGTTTTCCTCGTGTGCTTAGATTTGACCTTTCACTGAATAGGTACTTAGCTGTCTCAGATTACACGTGGAAGAGATTAACTTTGGCGGAATTATGCAATTATTTTATGCTTGTAGTCGTCATCCAGACACATGTTGATTAGGAATTGATTGCGAGGGTTTTGAGTGTGGTTAGACTAACCACATATCTAGCAGGGCCGCAATCGACATATGGATTTCACATCAAAAGTAGTTTAACCATGGTAGAGTTTTTCGGCCCCCTCCCTTGTGTTATCCATTAATTGAATGACAACATTTATGACATATATCTATTTGGTCAAATTTCTTATACAAATTGACATGAAGATACTCAATATCTAAGAAGGTCTTGATGTGTCATCCAAATCTCTAGATTGCATCATGCTTGTGATTGTAGATGCCATGGACTGACAATGTTATGTTGTGTTGTAGTAGGACTTGTATGTGTAAATTTTTTTGATTCACAAATTTACATAATTTATTATAGTTGTTTAATAATAAGTTACACTATATAAATTTAGGTTGAAAGTTTTGCAATCATGTTGTTACTATATTTTTTTAAATTTTACAAAGCCACCATCTAGTCGCTTGAAAGCTCATTGTGTGATGTGGAAAGGGATTGCACCGGTGACCTTTGTTACTCTTGTATGAGATAGGGAACATATTGAGCATGAAGGCATTTTTTGTATTTGTGTTCAATTATGGATGTTTTTAATTGTAATGTTTGATTTCTATTTGAAATGCATATTTTATTGTATTTTGTTATGGAGGCATGTTGTTGTAGTTATATTTAATTTTATCTACTTTGTAGATATTTCTAGTGAACAAATCCTCCTCCATTTCTAATTTATTGGGAGAATGTCATTACTTGTATAATTTATCATAGAAGAGATGGAAGAGCAACATTGACAACTGGCATTTGGGTTGATAACATCATTTTTTGATTAATAATGATGATGTTAGAGAATGTCAAAGAATTCTTGGAGATATATAAGATGGTTGAACCATTTAGTGATGCTTGGAACAACATTTCTAGGAGGAGGAGAGATATTTTTGAGCTTATCAAGTGGGATGTAGTGAAAGTGCCCATGAAGGACAAAGATGTGAAGGGTGCTCTATTTTATATTACTACTAATTAAAGGGGGAAACCACTTAAGCCATCTAAGTTTAGGCTTGAGGTCGCAACACCTTCTGTTTATGTTAGATTTCTTGATGTGTAGGGAATGTTATAGAACCATAATGATATTCTTAGTATACTTGTGAAACATATTTATGTTGATTTTGTGTTGCACAAGAGATCTGATTATAGAAGAATTTTCTCCATACTCTATAACCTCAACACGGGATGGAGTTATGACTGTCTTGAGGCTCATAGAGCCCATAGTGCAACACCATCTCCTAAGAGATCGATACCTATGCTTTGTAGAATAATGGTTTTCCCAAAGGAGTTAGGCGGCCCATCCTAACTCAAATCTGAGTTGAGAGATGTCATTGCCAACAATGTGCACACTACATTGGCTAGTGTTTCAACTATATTATAGAGTGAGAGAGCTAGATTTCCCTTGCTTCGACGTGCCCTACTATGGAGTGAGTGGATATTGATAGCCTTCGGTCAACGCCTAGTGAGGATTCCTTAGCATGCCCTGCTATGGAGTGGGTAGATATTGATAGTTTTCAGTCACCACCTCATGAGGATTGTGTTGTACACCTAAAAACTCTAATACACTTGTTTTGAGTTGCATGAGATACATAGGCCATGATGTCACAAGGGAGAGGTATATACATGTGTAAAATTGTATATTTTTAGTACCTTATTATTCATTGATTGATAATTTGAATACATAGTTGAAACTTCAAATAATAAATTGATCAATTTATTAATATTTTTATAAAAAGTAGTTCTGAATATTACTTAATGAGATTGACTTGACCATAACACGTGTGATATGGGAGTTTTATAGTTCATTATTCTATTTAGATTCATGGTTTAATATGATACCTGAATTCAATGTAAGAAGAAATATTGAATCACAAGTCATTTAATAAGAAAGACAATTATACTTTCATAGCCATCCGATAAGAGAGAACTTCATTCATCACAACATTATATCATCATTATAGCTAATTCCATATTCAACATAACCATTTAATAAAAATGTTTTCCTTCTCTTTATTCATTTAAATAGGAATGCACATACAAAGAATTTATTTGTTACGATGCTTGGCTTGGGCTACTTTGGTATTTTCTAGAGATCACCAAACTTTCTCACACTAGATAGGGAGGAATTCTACTAAACCACCACTCATGTAAAATAATAGGCCAAGTTCACCCTCTCATATATATAAAGCACACATCTATATTTATTCCACACCCAAGCCAATGATTCAAATCATATAAATAGTGTACAAAGTGTCCCAATAACCAAAATTCATGACCCTTCCATGAATTGGCAAGTAGAAATGATACCATTATTTTTTTCAACCATGTATTGGCAAGTAGGAACGTTGTTAATTTTTTTTCAATCCTTGGGGAATTCACAAAGGATTGAAAATGATCTGAAAATATTTCTAATTGTGGGTACACAGTTGAACCCCCCCAGTATATAGGCTATGTTTTTTTTTCTTTTTAATTTTAGATTAATTAAATGATAATGTTCATATTGTTTTTTTATAAGCAATATACTGAAAAATAGAAATGTTAACATATTTTTTCATTTGATAATGTGAAAAGGATTAGATTAATAGAAATGTCAACAACATGCTTGGTGCATGGTTTCTAATAAAACCAACAACATAAATGCTGCCTTATTTTTTTCACTTATTAAGTTTAGATTAATTGAATGACAACATCTATGACATATATCTATTTGGTCAAATTTCCTTATACAAATTGACATGGAGGTACCCAATATATGAGAAGGTCTCGATGTGCCACCCAAAGCTCTAGAGTGCATCACACTTGTGATTGTAGATTCCATGCACCCACAATGTTGTGACATAGTAGGACTTGTATGTGTAAATTCTTTTTATTCGCAAATTTACATAAATTATTACAATTGTTTAATAATAAGTTACACTATATAAATGTAGGTTGAAAGTTTTGCAATCATGTTGTCACTATATTTTTTAAATTTTACAAAGACCCCACCATCTAGTCACTTGAAAACTCATAGCATAATGTGGAAAGGGAGTGCACCAATGCCATCTACTGCACTTGTATGAGATAGGGCACATATTGAGCATGAAGTCATTTTGTGTATTTGTGTTCAATTGTGGATGTTTTTAATTGAAATGTTTGATTCTATTGAAATTCATATTTTAATGTATTTTGTTATGGAGGCATGTCGCTGTAGTTATATTCAATTTATCTACTTTGTAGATGTTTCTAGTGAACAAATCCTCCTCCATTTCCAATGTATTAGGAGAATGTCATTACTCACACATTTTACCACATAAGATATTGAAGAGCAACCTTGACAATTGGCATTTGGGTTGATAACATCATTTTTTGATTAATAATGATGATGTTAGAGAACTTCAAAGAATTATTGGAGATATACAATATGGTTGAACCATTTAGTGACGCTTGGACCAACAATTCTAGGAGGAGGAGAGATGTTTTGGGGCTTATCAAGTGGGATGTAGTGAAAGTGGCCACGAAGAACGAAGATGTGAAGGGGGTTCTATTTTATATTACTGTTAATTAAACGAGAAAACCGCTTAGTCCATCTAAGTTTAAGATTGAGGTCGCAACACCTTCTGTTTATATTAAATTTATTGATTTGTGGGGAATGTTATAAAACCATAATGAGATTCCCGGTATACTTGTGAAACCTATTGATGTTGAGTTTGTGTTTCAAAAGAGACCTGCTTATAGAAGAATTTTCTCCATACTCTATAGCCTCAACATGGGATGAAGTTATGACTGTCTTGAGGCTCATAAATCCCATAGTGAGACACCATCTCCTAATATATTGATACCTATGCTTTGTAGGATAATGGTTTTCTTAAAGGAGTTAGGCGACCCATCCAAAATTAGAGTTGAGTTGAGAGATGCCATTTCCAACAATGTGCACACTACGTTGGCTAGGGTTTCAACTATATTGCAGAGTGAGAGAGCTAGATTTCCCCCACTTCAACATGCCCTACTATGGAGTGAGTGGATATTGATAGTCTTCAGTAAACTCCCAGTGAGGATTCCTTAACATTCCCTACTATGGAGTGGGTAGATATTGATAGTTTTCAATCACCACCCCATGAGGATTGTGGTGTACACATAGAAACTCTAAAATGCTTGTTTTGATTTGCACAAGAGACATAGGCCATGTTGTCCCAAGGGAGAGGTATATACATGTGTATACCTCTATATTTTTAGTACATTATTATTCATTAATTGATAATTTTAATACATAGTTGAAACTTTAATTAATAAACTAATCAATTTATTAATATTTTTATAAGAAGCAATTTTAAATATTACTTAATGAGATTGAATTGACCATAGCACATGTGATATGGAAGTTCTCTAGCTCAGTATTCTATTTAGATTCATGGTTTAATACGATACTTGAATTCAATGTAAGAAGAAAGATTAAATCACAAGTCATTTAATAAGAAATAAAATTATACTTTCATAGCAATCCAATAGGACAGAACTTCATTCATCACAACATTATATCATCATTATAGCTAATTCCATATTCAACATAACCATTTAATAAAAATATTGTCCTTCTCTTTATTGATTTAAATAGGAATGAAGGTACACATAACTTATTTGTTATAGTGCTTGGCTTGGGCTGCAAAGGTCTTGTTAGAGATCACCAAACTTGATCACACTAGATAGGGATGAATTCTACTGAGCCACCACTCACATAAAACAATAGGCCAAGTTCACCCTCTCATATTACAATATGAGGTCCTCTCATTTATATAAAGCACATCTCTAGATTTCTTCCACACCCAAGCCAATGATTCAAATCATATAAATAGTGTACAAAAGGTCCAAATAACCAAAAGTCATGACCCTTCCATATAGTTATTATTTATAAATGACAATTTACATAATTCGAGAGTTGTTACATCCATTTTTATGCTCTTTCCCCTTTTTTAATATCAATACATAACATAGGGAAAATGGGTAAGTGACATTCTTACCTCCTTCCATCATTTGTGTCCTTTGTATCCTTGACCTCATCTACATCAAAATTTTATAATGAGACCCATTTCACAAAAATTGATACAACATTCAAGTTTGTTAATAACCAACATTATTAAATTTATATATGATCTAAAGGTTAAAAAATTTCAAGTATAACACTTATAACTCTAATGTCGGGTTCTCTTAGAGATTATTAAATAGTCATATGAATGATCTCAATAGTTAATACTTAAAAAATCCTACTCATGTATCAAAAATATTTGTCCCCCTAATTTAAGACAATCTCATCTTTAAGATTCCCTTCAACCCATGCCTTATTACCTCCTTTATTCGTCATGAAGGATGATTGATAAATACTATCACCTTGTTTTTTCAAATAAATCAAATATACAATACTATTTTACAATAACTTAAGTATACAAATACTACCTTATATCACAATTTTACATAACTTAGTTAAAATCTTATATCATACTATACATTATTTTAGTTAAGATCATATAAAAAAACATTGATGTTTCATTAGAGAAGCACTACTATACATTATCTTAGTAACATCATATAAAAGACATTGATGTTTCATTAGAGAAGCACTAAAATCTAGTTATAAGATTAGCTCATAAATACTCAATAAGTGAAATAAAATACTATATGAATACTTAGTAAGCCTTTCATGTTACAATGATTATTATAAATAATGTAATATTAAATAGTACTCCAACCTAAACTCTTTTTACCCAATAATATACTCTTATTTTTTAATAATGTACTATTAATTCATTATTTCTTAATGAAACTTAAATATTTAACTCATTACTTGATTTAAATCGATAATAAGTTGTCAATTCAATTACAATGCATGCTATTATAAATGTGTTATCCAAGCTAGAATCTATTCACCTTCTTATTTTTGTAATAATGTACTATTAATTCATTATTTCTTAATGAAACTTAAATATTTAACTCATTACTTGATTTAAATCGATAATAAGTTGTCGATTCAATTACAATGCATGTTATTATAAATGTGTTATCCAAGCTAGAATCTATTCACCTACTTATAGGTGTAATAGCATTATAAATAAAATTAAGATATCATACTCTATATTCTTAACAAGTTTATTAGTCCCTGCTCTTCGGGATGTAGGGATTAATAGTAATCGATTTTTCATAGATTTATTAGTATCACAGGGAAACCAACAATTTTAACAAAAGTTTCATCATTTGCACGCAATTTTTCAACATGTGAATTAATGCTAAGTTTAACATTAGCATTAAATCAAAACATTAAATGCTTAATATTTTAGAATCATAAAACATATTCAAAACCCTTCAGGTGGTGGCTTTGACACCTCTACTGAGTTATCGACTACCTTTCATCTCCACTTCCACTTGTCCAAGTGCATGTCACTTGGCAAGAACTATAAGCATCTTTGCTATGGCTATTTTTCTTTCCCTATTTCTCTTCTTCCTCCCATTAGATTACCTGCGATTACCTCTTTTTTACCCTTCTTCCTCACCCTTCCTCATGTGAAACCTTTCATTCCACGTGCAATATGTGTTCTTCCTCATGTGCAACCTTTCATTCCTCCTGCAATATGTGTGGGCCTTCCACCTACAAGCAATATGTGCAATATGTACCAAATACGCATATGCAGGTCGTATTCTCTGTTGGAGTTCCACCTTCCACCTGCAAGAAATATGTGCAATATGTATCAGATATGCATATTCAGGTCATATTCTCTGTCGGAGTTCCACGAAGGTCGTATTCTCTGCAAAAGCTGGAGTTCCACGAAGGTTAGACACTTTATCTGTGTAAATTTTCCAGCAATTTTTTCATACATTAAATTGCATACATTAGAGTCTACCTTCATAGCTTGGTTAATGTCTACCTTCTTAGCTTGGTTAGTAAAATGATCTAGACACTAAAAATTATGAGGAAAACAACTTGTTTTGCAAATTTATAAATACAAAAACTCCTTTATGATTTTAAAACTTATAAAAACATAAATTTATAAAAACATAAATTCCTTTATGAACACTGGTTATTTAGGCTATATATACATGTGAAGGTGCCACCAGCAGAACTCAAATCCATCCAACAGAACTTGAAGCCATTCTTATGAACCATCCATCCATAGTCGACACAACAATTGTTTCGTGAGTCTAAAGTATTCTATTTGTTTGGAACAATTTGCACTTAATTTTCCACTAATGTTGTTTAATCTGCTGCAAATGTTAATTATCTTCATAGTGGGATTGGAATTTTTTTATGTGTTACAGGAAGAAAGATAAAATTGTTGAAGAGGTATCGGTAGCATTAATAGTGAGATATCATGGCAGACCTGATTTATCTTAACGATGAAAGAATTATTCAAAGAATTTTTTGCCAAATAGGTTGGATTAGAAATTTGTACATAATCGTATTACAAAACCCTGAAATAAGAAAGCATGTGGCGTAATGGAATTTCTGAAACCAAGGGTAGGACTAACAAAGTATAGGTAGGGCGATGAAGGTGTCGAGATTTAGTGAGAAAAAAGGGTAGGTATTAGGAAGGGTAGAGGCCTGCGTTTAGTAAGGGTATAGGGAGTGGTTCCTTCAAACTATTGGGTAGAGGCAGTTGTTCATGACCAAGTATCCTAGATTGTTGAACCAATTCAACTAACAACTAATATATTCACATGTGGGAGAATCTACGTATCTACCAAAGAGATGATAAGCTCAAGAACACATTTGAATGATTTCTCTGTCTAATAGTTGGAGTGCTATATATGATTTAAACAACCCTTACTTCTGCAATGAATAATTTCCTGCGGATCACACACTTGGTTTTATTATGAGATTACTGGGCACTGACCTTTTATCCTTTCTATTCATGTTGTTGGATGCATTCCAAACCCTCATGTTGTTGGATCCATTCCAAACCATCCTACCGTCTATACCTCAGTCTCGAAACTAGAAATATATAGATGCTTCATCAAAGGACCAGAAAAACAAACACTTTTCTTATATGCCAGAACTAATAGTATTATCCTGGAGGCAAATTTACTATCAGATTTATGTTGCTGCTCCCATCTTAGTGTAAGTTTTAAACCTGCAAAGTAAATAAATACATATAGATTTTTAAGAAAAACAAAAATTAATCAATGG